>JAVLUX010000074.1:102500-160000 GCA_032164185.1 Moxostoma hubbsi
CACACTCTAGTCACTTACACACACACACACACACACACACACACACACACACTCACACACTAGTCGCTCACACTCACACGCACACACTCTCACACTCACGCACACACACACACTAGTCGCTTACACACACACACACACACACACAAGTCGCTTACACTCACACACACACACACTAGTCGCTCACACACACACACTAGTCGCTTACACTCACACACACACACACACACACACACAGACACACACACTAGTCGCTTACACTCACACACACACACACACACTAGTCGCTCACACACACACACACACACACTAGTCGCTTACACTCACACACACACACACACACACACACACACAGACACACACACTAGTCGCTTACACTCACACACACACACACACACACACTAGTCGCTCACACACACACACACACTAGTCGCTTACACTCACACACACACACACACACACACACACACTAGTCGCTTACATTCAGCCTTTTTCCAGAAAATGTAATGCTAATTTTGTGTGTGTGTGATCAGAGTAATCAGGAGCAGGTGTTGCTGCATGGAGAGGACCGGCTGTATTTGACCTGTGGTGACCCCACTCAGGCTCACAGTGTGTTTGATAAGAGCTCGTCGCGGGACAGCAGCAGTCCTCTGCACCGGCCGCCAACACCCGCTCTGCTCTCTCAGGGTCTCAGCACTTTACTCGGCCATAAACACTGGCAGGTGGTCCAGGTACATGATCATGTGACCTCTTACCTGTAGGGGATGCCTGTTATGATACAGTAGTCATCATTTGATTACAGATGAAGTGTGTAATGTTTTGGGATGTTTATGGAATAGTTCACTCAGAAATTATAAATCTCTTATAATTTCCTTGCCATATTTTCCGGAATATGTCGCTTTTTTTTTTTTTCATCATCTGAAATGTCCTGCGACTTACAGTTTGAGCTGACTTCTATACATAATTAATACGTAATTAATGTTGTCCGTTCAAACGCACACGCACTAAAACATGCTCGCAGACACACACGAGACGGCAGTAATGATTTAAAGTTGCCAATTCAAAGTACTTCACCTCAAATCAAATCAAAAGTCAAATCAAAAGACCTTTAAAAGTCCCTCAATAAACCAGTTCAAATATTCTGTCCCATCAACATTGTTCTAACAAACTTTAGACTGCTGACTTGAGCAGCCCAAATGTCCACTTCTGACTCAACCAATGGTGTGACTTTGGGGGCGGGACTATTTGCTTGTCTGACGAATGGCAGATGGGGCAGCAATTGGGAAACTTGTTTGAAAGCAACCATTTAAAACAAAAATATAAATAATAAATAAATAATTTTTAATATTTGCACATTTTAATTTCATAACAAAATTCACTCAAACTAAATTGTGTAATTTATAATTTTAAACAATTAAATGTATAAAAAAAGTTATTTATATATATATATATATTTATTTTATTTTTTATTATTTATTTATTTATTTTTTTGTAATTTTTTTTAAGATTACTTGATTCAATTTTATGGAATTTTTATGAAATTAAAATAATTATTATTATTTTGTTTATTTATTCAGTGAATGTTTATTTTTGCAATTTTGCTTAGTGGCACAGAAATGAAACAATACATTTTTCGGGTGTTCATGTATATTTTTTCGTACTCTAAGTGTATTTATTTATTTTTGTGTGAGTTTGGAGCGGGAACATTTGTTTGACTAATGGCAGATGGGGCAGCAGTTGGGAAACGTGTTTGAAAACAACTATTTACAAAACAAAATTTCACCTAATTTTAAGATCAAGTTGAAATCTCATTTTTAACTAAATGAAATAAAAATCTTTTTTTTTTTTTTGATAAATATTACTCTTAGATTTGATGGAATTTCTGAATATATATATATATCATTTATTTAAATTTTTTTGCACAATGTTTTGCGATTTTGTTAGAAACGAGTGTTCTGGGTTTTTCTCTCAGTCTGAAATGTTTGTTTTTTCATCTTTAGATTCACAGCACATATCTAGAGACGAACTGGCCTATCAAGGTAAGAGCTGCTCAGCTCACGTGACGTCAGATAAAAGAGATTTCTTAACTATTGTGAATCTTATATTCTCTCTGTTAGTTTGCGGCTATAGACTGGTCTGGGCAGTGTGTTGCTGTAGCCGGTCGACGGGGATTTGCACATTATTCATTATATTCCAGGAAATGGAAACTGTTTGGAAACGTCACCCAGGTAAGCGTCCACCAATCACAGTGTGTTTGTAGTTTTTAAGAGGAAGTGGCAGGTGATGTATCGTGTGTGTGTGTGTGTGTGTGTGTGTGTGTTCAGGAGCAGAATATGACAGTAACGGGAGGTCTCGCTTGGTGGAACGACTTCATCGTTGTTGCCTGTTACAATTTCATCGACCGACAGGAAGAGGTGAGACGCTGAACTGAATGATCGTCTGTTTGAGGAAAGTTCCCACGGTCATTTAGTTTTAGTCGGTTGTTTTCAGTCAATTGGTCAGAAGGTTTCACAGATCAGTTTAATCAGTGTAAAGGTCATGGAAATGTATGTCTGTTGCTTTTGTGTTTACAGATGAGGTTCTATGTGCGGTCGTCTAATCTGGATAACGCGTTTGCGAGCGTCACTAAACTTCACGCTGATACGCTGCTGTTGAACGTGTTTCGTAACGTGGTGATTCTGTTCAGAGCCGACTGCTCCATCTGTCTGTACAGCATTGAGAGGAAACAGGACGGGTAACGCACACACCCTGATTGTCTGTCTGTCTGTCTGTCGGTCAGTCTGTTTGACTGTCTGTCTGTCTGTCTGTCTCTATATGTCTGAAAGTCATCTGTCTGTGTATCTCTGATTGTCTGTCTGTCTAAACGTCTTTATGTCAGTAGATCATCTGTCTCTCTGTCTATCTATCGGTCTATATGTCTGTCTGTTGGTTGTCTGTCTGTTTGTTTCTCTGTCTCTCTGTGTCTGTCTATCTATCTGTCTGTCTGTGTCTCTGTCTGTATGTCTGTATCTGTGTGTCAGTCTATAGGTCTTTATGTTAGTATATTGTCTATATGTCTGTAGGTTGTCTGTCTATCTCTGCGTGTGTCTGTCTGTCTGTCTATATGTCTGTAGGTTGTCTGTCTATCTCTGCGTGTGTCTGTCTGTCAGTCTATAGGTCTTTATGTTAGTATATTGTCTATATGTCTGTAGGTTGTCTGTCTGTCTGTGTGTGTTTGTGTCTGTCTGTCTGTATGTTGTCTGTCTGTAGGGTGTGTGGGGGTGTGTGTGTGTGTGTGTGTGTGTGTGTGTCAGTCTATAGGTCTTTATGTCAGTAGGTTGTCTGTCTGTGTGTGTGTGTGTGTGTGTGTGTGTGTGTGTGTCAGTCTATAGGTCTTTATGTCAGTAGGTCCTCTATATGTCTGTCAGCCTGCCTGTCTGTCTGTCATCATATATTTTCATAAAGGTGATCAGTCACTACTGATCAAAGAAGGTGTCTAATGTCCTGTGTCAGGTGTCATGTATAGGCTCTCTTTTGTTTCTGCATTCTGAAGTCATTTTTAATGCCTGTTTGTACAATTATTGCATCATGAAGTTTTTAAAAACTGAAATCTTACTGAATTTCTGACTTTGCCCCTAAAAAGTCTTAATGGTTCGAGCACTCCAAAACCGAAATGTTAATGTAGAGCCCCGTACACGTTGCCTTTAATCATTAAAAAAGCACCTTCTATAATCTCTCTGCGGTCCGCAGTGTGAGAACCGCTGTCCTATACAACCTTCAAATTCCAAGACTTTACACACTTTCCTTCTTTTAAATGTCTCTCTCTGCAGCCCGAACCCGTCCGCCAGTGTGGAGTTGTTACAGGAAGTGTCGATGTCTCGCTATATTCCTCACCCTGGTCTGGTCGTATCTGTGACCCTCACATCAGTACGAACGGAGACCGGGATCACCCTCAAAGCCCCACAGCAGGTACACACACACACACACACACTCACTCACTCAAATGCACTCACACACACACACACACACACTCACTCAAATGCACTCACACACACACACACACACACACGCATGCAAACAGACATGCAAACTCACACAAACACTCACACACAGACACGCATACAAATGAAGACACACTCATACACGCACACACATTGTCATTCTCCTGTACATTCGTTTATAGCGTCTCTCTCTGTGTTTCAGGCCTGTTCGGCGGAGAGTATCTTGTTAAATTTGGCTGGTCAGCTGATAATGCTGCAGCGAGATCGTTCCGGTCCACAGGTACGAGAGAAAGACACACCAGCCAATCAGAACAAACTGGTAAGTTTATGTTCCGCCCCCTTTCAATATCACATGCCGTTTTTAAAAATGTCAATGTGTAATTATCATAATCTGGTCACCCTGTTAAAGTTATTTTAGAGCCTAATTTCTGCGCCACATGGCTTACATTAGATCGCTAAATAAATAAATGACAATAAAGGCTGCATTTTAAGAAGCTGTAAGTTAAAATGCAAAAGCATGTTACAGAAATTAGGGGGGCATAATTAATTGCACTTAATTAACATGTTACATTGACAGCCTTAGTCGAGATATATATGGAATATCAGAAGACTGAAAAACATATATATAGCTCATTACGTTATCAGCTAATACTGTTTGGGTTGTAACTTTAAAGCTTCAGTTTTTTACCTTTTTATTGACATTTAATTAAAACATAAACAACATCCTGTCCACTCTTCCTGTGCCAGCTGCCGTTCTGTCCGCCGGTGGTTTTGGCTCAGTGTGTGGAAAACGTTTGGACGACGTGTCGCAGTAACCGTAAGAAGCGTCACCTGATGGAGGCGCTGTGGCTGTCGTGCGGAGAGGCGGGAATGAAGGTGTGGCTTCCTCTGTTCCCACGAGACCACCGCAAAACTCACTCCTTCCTGTCTCGACGAATCATGCTCCCGTTTCACATCAACATCTACCCGCTGACCGTCTTGTTCGAAGACGCGCTCATCCTGGGCGCCTCCAACGAAACGATGCTCTTCGACGGGCTCGGCACTCACAGTTCCTCCTCGAACTCCCTGGAGCCGCTGGAATCTCAATTCCCATTCTGCACAGTGGAGCGGACGTCACAGATCTACCTCCACCACATTCTCCGACAGCTGCTGGTGCGAAACCTGGGCGAGCAGGCGCTGATGTTAGCACAGTCCTGCGCGTCTCTGCCGTATTTCCCTCACGTTCTAGAGCTCATGGTGCATGTGGTTTTGGAGGAAGAAGCCACTTCGAGAGAGCCCATCCCTGATCCACTGCTGCCCACCGTAGCCAAGTTTGTGACGGAGTTCCCCCTCTTCCTGCAAACCATCGTCCACTGTGCTCGAAAGACGGAATACGCGCTCTGGAATTATCTGTTTGCCGCGGTGGGAAACCCCAAAGATCTGTTTGAAGAGTGTTTGATGGCACAGGATCTGGACACGGCAGCATCGTACCTGATTATTCTCCAGGTGAGGTGGAACGGGGGTGGAAATTTAAGTTTGGGATTGTTTCAATACATAAAAGTCTTTGCTGTGGAATTTATTATTAGTGTTTATTGGGAATGCTTTAAAAAATTAATTTCAGGTTGTTTTTTGAATTTTGATTCTAATCCACAAACCGTTTTAAATGGCATTAGCCTACATTTAAATGCATGACTTATTATCTTCTGAAAAGCATTTTCATATACCTCCTATTAAGATTTTTGTTTATAATGTTCTTGTTTTCTTCTCAGAATATGGAAGTTCCCGCAGTCAGTCGTCAACACGCCACTTTGCTCTTCAACACGGCCCTCGAACAGGGCAAATGGGACCTCTGCCGTCACATGATCCGATTCCTCAAGGCCATTGGTTCAGGGGAGTCAGAGACTCCACCCAGCACACCCACTACACAGGTGAGAATCTGGGCAATAGTGATTCGTGTTTTGTCTCGAATTAAAAGCATGCGATGCAGTGATTTCATATGTAGATTCAGATTCGAGGTAGTTTTGAGTGTTTTGTGCATCTGTGTGTAGGAGCCGAGTTCTACCGGTGGGTTTGAGTTCTTTCGTAACCGCAGCATCAGTCTCTCTCAGTCTGCAGACAGCATCACTGCAGGCAAATTTAACCTGCAAAAGACACTGAGCATGCCCTCTGGACCCACTTCTAAGGGGTAACACATGCCATTTATATGTAAACACACAGTTTGTTGTCTTAACACACACATATTCAAGAGATTTGAATCAAATGTGTAGAAATTGTTACTTTTCAAAACCACATTTGCATGAAGCTATCTTGAGAGTGAAGTTTGAAAGGCTACAATCAACTCTAATGCAGTGAAACTATAGTCCAATTACTCTTTTGAATGTTGTTTTTAACTTCGTTACTAGCATGATGCAGTGAAACTATAGTCCAATTACTCTTTTGAATGTTGTTTTTAACTTCGTTACTAGCATGACACAGTAAAACTATAGTCCAATTACTCTTTTGAATGTTGTTTTTAACTTCGTTACTAGCATGACGCAGTGAAACTATAGTCCAATTAATCTTTTGAATGTTGTTTTTAACTTCGTTACTAGCATGATGCAGTGAAACTATAGTCCAATTACTCTTTTGAATGTTGTTTTTAACTTCGTTACTAGCATGACGCAGTAAAACTATAGTCCAATTACTCTTTTGAATGTTGTTTTTAACTTCGTTACTAGCATGACGCAGTAAAACTATAGTCCAATTACTCTTTTGAATGTTGTTTTTAACTTCGTTACTAGCATGATGCAGTAAAACTGTAGTCCAATTACTCTTTTGAATGTTGTTTTTAACTTCGTTACTAGCATGACGCAGTGAAACTATAGTCCAATTACTCTTTTGAATGTTGTTTTTAACTTCGTTACTAGCATGATGCAGTGAAACTATAGTCCAATTACTCTTTTGAATGTTGTTTTTAACTTCGTTACTAGCATGATGCAGTGAAACTGTAGTCCAATTACTCTTTTGAATGTTGTTTTTAACTTCGTTACTAGCATGATGCAGTAAAACTGTAGTCCAATTACTCTTTTGAATGTTGTTTTTAACTTCGTTACTAGCATGACGCAGTGAAACTATAGTCCAATTACTCTTTTGAATGTTGTTTTTAACTTCGTTACTAGCATGACGCAGTGAAACTATAGTCCAGTTACTCTTTTGAATGTTGTTTTTAACTTCGTTACTAGCATGACACATTAAAATCTATTTAAGAATATCAATTAGGGCTACAGCATCAAACTTTCACAAAGAGATTTGCGTTAAAAACAACTAATTAAACTCAAAATAGTAAAGGCGCATTGAATAGAAAAAAGCAATAAACAATTTTACTTATATTTAATAAGCTACAAAAATACAAATGCTGCAGAGGCTCTTCAAGGAACATTATTGGACAATTGAAATGAACAGTCATTTAGATCTTGGGTACGCTAGCTTAGCTTAATGTTACTTTGTAGCATTTTTGCCACGTTTCATTACTTGCTGAATTAGCAATTCTCGTTACTGGAAAATCTTTAACACTTAACTTAAAGCCATGTATTTCTAAGTTTAACTAAATATATGGCTATAAGTTATGTTAGTTACTCCCCAACACTGAAGTACATGCAGAAAAAATGTAGCTGTACATGTTTTCGTTGATGATAAATGTGTGTTGTCTGTTCAGTAGCGATCGATGGTGTAAAGAGAGCGAATCTGCGGAGAATCTCTACATTGATATGATGTTGTGGAGACATGCGAGACATCTTCTGGAGCAGGTGAGACTGCGAGATCTCGGCTGTTTCTCCGCTCAGCTGGGCTTCGAGCTGATTGGCTGGTTGTGTCGGGAGCGGACACGGGTGGCACGGGTGGACGATTTCGTTACAGCCCTAAAATGCCTGCACAAGGACTTCCTGTGGCCATTTCCTGTTATCCCAGCATGCGCCATTAGCTCGCCACTGAAGAATGGACGTTGTCGTCAAGGTGAGTTTTTTTTAATTGGTTGTTGTATTTTTGCTTCTGTAGCTTTAAGACCTCAGTTATGATTGGCTCTTTCTCTTATCGTAGTGTTGAGTTCTCGTTTGCTGAAGTCGCAGTCAGCTGACAGTTTGCTGAACAGTGACATGGACACCACGCCGCCTCAGGCAACCACAGCCAATCACAGCTGGCTTGATGGATTGGGGGCGGTGCCAAGGGAGCTGGATTTCGACTCCTCTCATGGAGGACCACGAACACAAGAGGCTTTTCTGTCTCCTCTTATTAACAAAGGTGAGAAAGTAGAATCTGTCTGTTTATCTGTCTGTCTCTCTATCTCATTCTTGTTCTCTGTCCGTCCTTTCAGGAGAGGAGTGCAGTATTGGTTCGGCGACTGACCTGACTGAAACCAGCTCCATGGTGGATGGTGATTGGACGATGGTAGATGAGAATTTCTCCACCCTCAGTCTCAGCCAATCAGAGCTTGAGCACATCTCCATGGAACTGGCCAATAAAGGACCGCATAAGTCTCAGGTGCAACTGCGGTAAGTGATGATGTCATCACTGGGGGACCAATGAATTCTCTGGGATTGATGAGGTCATTGGCTATGTTCTGAGTAGCATACTACTATACTATTAGTTATCTGTCAAGTGAAATCATATGGATATTAGTAATTGTTTTTTTTCGAAATCTTTAAACCAAGACCATCATTTTTAACACAAAATCCTCCAAGAGCTTTTAAGGAACATCAACCAAACGGTTTAGATGGTTTGGGAATAGCGTGTTATATCTTTTCTAACTTTTTCACACAGTGGACGAACGACTGTCAAAAATGTAAATGTAAACAAACCCACCGAATGACTTTTGTATGTGTATATCTGCATCATTATTGCTCAAACAAAAGCAGTTTGCACATGTATGCATGTGTGTAATTGTTTTCTATGATTTCAGCTATCTCCTGCATGTGTTCATGGAGGCGGGTTGTTTGGAGTGGTGTGTGGTCATCGGTCTGATCTTGCGAGACGCCAGCGTCATTAAACAGGTGGTGGGGTTCTTGGACAGTCCAGAAGTTCCCCCTGAAACTGTGCAGAGCATCAGAGCGGGTCTGATCGCTGTCGACCTCTGGGCATCAGCTGATTGGTCAGTATCACAGTAGTCAATTTAAACATGCATGAAAACTTTTTAAATGTATATTTCTAGCCATTGAGCCCTTAAAGTTCTCAGAGCCTGAAGTAGATGTTGCAGGCTGTTGCATTTGCACTGATGCATGTTTTTCTGCATGTTTGGGCTGATGAGTGTTGGGAAATTGGGAAATTGTGTTGGGAAATTGTTTTGATCCCTGTGTTTCAGAACATAAAAATACATCATGTGTGAAGGGAACGTCCTTATTTTAATTCAAGAGTAATATAAGATTACAGGCTTGTTAATGTCAGCAGATCTGTTGTATTTAGCCAGATATTCCAATCAATTTGTTCTAATACTCACAGATACACAGAGTATATGCTCATGTAATTAATCAGCACTGTATACATTTTCTAATAGGTCAGTTACGCGTGACAGCAGTGTTTAAATGCTGTAGACACACCCCCGTCTGTGATTTTTACAGACATCGCTTAGCCATTGGAAATCGACTGTAAATATTATAGATGTCCACAGAAATAATTACTTTATGGACAAATGTCCGTAAAACTATTCTCATCTGAATAGGGCTTTAGTGCCTTCCTGAGCCTATGTCCTACAGAAGAAAACAAATATCCACAATTAATGTAAAACATAAAAGAAAAATAATCCTATGAAAAAGTTTTCCACTTTTGTCAACTTGTCAGCATATGATTTCATGCTTGCTGATAGTGGCACCTGGTGGCAGAGGTTGGTATCACATGCTATTGTTAGCTAGCAAAAAAAACTTTGTGTTGCCTCGTGAGGGAAATTTTTCCCAGAGAAAATAAATCAAGAAAAATATATTTCTGAGAAAGTAATGTTTAGTATACATTTTTTGAGAAAAATAACATTTTCAGAGAATTTTTTTTTTGTTTTTCCCAGAATAAAAAATTAATTTCAGAACAACTTAATTTTAAAGCATTTTTTTTAGAGAACAATAAAATTTTCATAGGAAAAAAAAAACCATTTGATGTTTTTTTTTTTTTTTTCAAAGTTTTTTTTTTTTTGAGTAAAATACATTTCAGCGAAAATATTTTTTTTTTTGTCGTTAACATTAGTTAATGACTTAGCTATCATGAACTACCAGTGAACTTACAATATATATTATGCAGCATTTATTCATCCTTGTTTATGTTTATTAAAATATATTAGTAAGTGCTGAGTAAGAATTGTTTGAAATTTTATGATCCGTTCAAACACGTTTCTCTTCTAACATGTATGTTGTACTTTTGTTTATGCAATATCTTTAAAAGTATTTAATTGATGAAGAGGTGTCCGAACCATGAAATGTCAAGACCACGTGAATAAATAAAGTTTGCTTATTAACGTTTTATTCTCTCTCTCTCCGTCTCTCTCTGTTAGTCTGGGCTACAAGCCGTTCTTGAATCTGATTCGTCCTCAGCTGCTGAAGTTGACGGAGGTTCCAGTTGAGCAGGTCCAGCCTGAAGCGTTCCAGCCGACAGGCGCGTCTAAACTGTCCGAACCGCCGCTGCTGCCCAGAGCCGAAGACCCACGTGGGGCCGTTGTGTCAGGTCACCCGCTGCCACTAGAGGGCTCACCTGGAGCGAACGCTCGACCGCTGGAGGACATGCCTGAGGAGGAAGAGGAGGAGGAGGAGGAAACGCTAGAGGAGGGATCGTACGACTGCACGCTGTCATGACCTCAGCGTGATGGGAAAAGAGATCTCCTGTGATCTGAGACCAGCTGAATGCAAGATGCTTTTAAAGAGAAATGATGGAAAACTGCACTCGGATCAGATGAAACCATTTTGACAAACGAGTGTGTGATGTGTATCCCAGAATGCATTTGTGCTGTTCTATGTTACATTTGTGTGACTGTTTTAAGCACGCGTGTGTGTGTGTGCGCGTGCTGACCTTTTTATTGCCCTCCATCCCGACTGCAGTGTTGCGTGTGTTTTCAACATCCTGTGATCTAATGCATCATGTTTTTTGTCTCTTTTTTCCTCCACATGAGAATTATACGTGGCCCGAGAGCAATTGGAGCGTTCATCCTTTATTATAGCGTCAAATACAAAGACATTTGCATTAAATAATGCTTTTAGAAAAACACATACTCTGTATGTTTGTGCAGGTTTTGCTCTGTGTGATGGAGTTGACGGGACTGCAGATATCAGTGCAAACCAGATGAAGTATTGATCATCGAATTTCGGTTATAGGCTACAAGTTTTAATGTTAATTGTGAAATATCTTTGTCATTGTGGCCACCAGATGAGCCTTTTATTTGGCACAGGTCACAGCGATTACAAAACCAACAAGATCTCGGTCACGCTTTGTTTCTCAAGCGTGTGATGTGTGTCGAGTTTAAAGTTGATGTGTGCAGCTCTCGTTGAATCATGAATATTCTCTTTCAGCTGCGTGATTAGTTTTGTTTTGGTTTGAAACTGACAAAATGTCTATCGTTTTCTTAAAAATCGTTTCGGAAGCATTTCAGTCCGATTTTGGGGTTTGAATCGTCAGTCAGAGTCTTAAAACTAGATTCAGTACAAGTTGAACTCAATCGGCAGCATTTGTGTCCACAAAAATACATTTCGACTCGTTAGACAGTGAGACACTTCCACTGGAAATCAATGGGTTTAATCTGTCAACATTAAAATACTGTTTCAAAATTATAGACACAAGACATAAACAATATGTGTGTTGACATGATTTTACTGTCATTAAATCACGCACTGACTGCATCTGTGGACAGTTATAGACAATTTTACAATGCTCTAAAACCTGAAACGAAAATAAAAACAATGATTTACTGCTCAAATAAACAATAGTTTTAACAGAAGAATGAATGTACGTGCTTTAAAAAAGCACGCCTTTAAGCCCCATTGACTTCCATTAAGCCCCATTGACTTCCATTAAGCCTCATTGACTTCCATTAAGCCTCATTGACTTCCATTAAGCCTCATTGACTTCCATTAAGCCTCATTGACTTCCATTAAGCCTCATTGACTTCCATTAAGCCCCATTGACTTTCTTTAAGCCCCGTCGACTTCCAATAAGCCCAATCGACTTCCAATAAGCCCAATCGACTTCCAATAAGCCCCATTGACTTCCAATAAGCCCAATCGACTTCCAATAAGCCCCATTGACTTCCAATAAGCCCAATCGACTTCCAATAAGCCCAATCGACTTCCAGTAAGCCCAATCGACTTCCAATAAGCCCCATTGACTTCCAATAAGCCCAATCGACTTCCAGTAAGCCCAATCGACTTCCAATAAGCCCCATTGACTTCCAATAAGCCCCATTGACTTCCAATAAGCCCAATCGACTTCCAATAAGCCCCATTGACTTCCAATAAGCCCAATCGACTTCCAATAAGCCCCATTGACTTCCAATAAGCCCAATCGACTTCCAATAAGCCCAATCGACTTCCAGTAAGCCCAATCGACTTCCAATAAGCCCAATCGACTTCCAGTAAGCCCAATCGACTTCCAATAAGCCCAATCGACTTCCAATAAGCCCCATCGACTTCCAGTAAGCCCCATCGACTTTCATTAAGCCCCGTTGACTTCCATTGTAAGTGTCTCACTGGAACACAGATATCTGCTATTTTTAAAGAAAAGGAGGGATGATAATAAATACATTTTTGTAGTAATCAACATTATGCCAAAATGCTGTCGATTGAGCTCAACTTGTATTGAACCAAGAATATTACAGTACTTAGCTATGGACGTGTTTTGATGGCGGATTTACAGCAGTTTAACGTACACGATGGATAGACTTACTATCGTTTTTTTGAAAATACGTCTTTCCAAAACATCTTCAGTGAAAATGGAAAACGTTAAAATTAGTTTTTATTTGCATAAAATTAAATATGGCATCTATAAGTTCAGCGATATGCCTGTAAATGTGAACGGCGTTATCGCACACTAAAAGCGCTTTTTGGCAACTTGGGTTTGATTATTATGCAAAACTAACACATGGCCGGGTCTGATGGGGTATAAGTGCCCTACTAAAGATCGCATCCTTGTACCAGCTCTGGCCCAATGGTTTTTGCATTATTATTTACAGTTGAATTCAGACGTTTACGTACACTTAGGTTGAAGTCATTAAAACACTTTTTTTTTTTTTTTTTTTTTACCATTTAAAAATATCATCAAACTATAGTTTTGGCGAGTCGTTTAGGACATCTAGTTTGTGCACGACACGAGTAATTTTTCCACCAATTGTTTACAGACCGATTGTTTCACTTTCAATTCACTATAATCACAATTCCAGTGTGTCAGAGGTTTACATACACTAAGTTAACTGTGCCTTTAAGCAGCTTGGAAAATTCCAGAAAATTATGTCAAACCTTTAGCCAATTAGCCAATTAGCTTCTGATAGGAGGTGTACTGAATTGGAGGTGTACCTGCGGATGTATTTTAAGGCCTACATTCAAACTCGGTGCCTCTTTGCTTGACATCACGGGAAAATCAAAAGAAATCAAGACTTCAGAAAAACAATTGTGGACCTCCACAAGTCTGGATCATCCTTGGCAGCAATTTCCAAATACCTGAAGGTGCCACATTCATCTGTACAAACAATATTACGCAAGTATAAACACCATGTGACCACACAGTCATCATACCGCTCAGGAAGGAGACGCCATCATGTGACCACACAGCCATCATACCGCTCAGGAAGGAGACGCCATCATGTGACACACAGCCATCACACCGCTCAGGAAGGAGACGCCATCATGTGACCACACAGTCATCACACCGCTCAGGAAGGAGACGCATTCTGTCTCCTAGAGATGAACGTAGTTTGTGTGAAAAGTGCAAATCAATCCCAGAACAACAGCAAAGGACCTTGTGAAGATGCTGGAGGAAACAGGTAGACGAGTATCTAGATCCACAGTAAAATGAGTCCTATATGAACATAACCTGAAAGGCTGCTCAGCAAGGAAGAAGCTGCTGCTCCAAAACCACCATAAACAAGCCAGACTACAGTTTGCAAGTGCACATGGGGACAAAGATCTCACTTTTGGGGAAATGTCCTCTGGTCTGATGAAACATATTGAACTGTTTGACCATAATGACCATCGTTATGTTTGGAGGGGAAAGGGTGAAGAACAGCATCCCAACCGTGAAGCATGGGGGTGGAGCATCATGTTGTGGGGGGTGCAGCATCATGTTGTGGGGGGTGCAGCATCATGTTGTGGGGGGTGCAGCATCATGTTGTGGGGGTGGAGCATCATGTTGTGGGGGGTGCAGCATCATGTTGTGGGGGGTGCAGCATCATGTTGTGGGGGGTGCAACATCATGTTGTGGGGGGTGCAGTATCATGTTGTGGGGGCGGAGCATCATGTTGTGGAGGTGTTTGCTGCAGGATGGACTGGTGCACTTCACAAAATAGATGACATCATGAGGAAGGAACATGATGTGGATATATTGAAGCAACATCTCACATCAGACAGGAAGTTAAAGCTCGGTCGTGTGTGCGAGCAATGAGTCCTACAAACCGGACCCAGTTACTCCAGTTCTGTCTGGAGGAATGGGACAAAATTCCAGCAACTTATTGTGAGAAGCTTGTGGAAGGATCCCCAAAACATTTGACCCAAATTAAACTATTTAAATCAATGCTGCCAAATACTATCAAAGTATGTAAACTTCTGACCCGCTGGGAATGTGATGAAAGACATAAAAGTTGAAATAAATCATTCTCGACTTTTATTCTGACATTTCACATTCTTAAAATAAAGTAGTGATCCGAACTGACCCAAGACAGGGAATGTTTTCTCCCATTAAATGTCCGGAATTGGGAAAAACTGATTTTAAATGTATTTGGCTAAAGTGTATTAAACTTCTGACTTCAACTGTATTTGTTAACATCGTTTTTTTCATCCAACATAATGTTTACTTCTAGGCATCAATTTTGCTGTACGTAATTGTAAATATGCGTTTTTTTGTCTTGTCTGGCAGCATTATTTTGATTTTATCTTTTTTCAGATTGCGTTGTTGCAATTTGTCTTATTTACGCGAGGAGCGGATGGACAAAGAAATGACCTTGCATGCGTTACGATCTATAGTTTGTATTTAGATAGTAATGTTTAAAGATCTGCAGGGACGATGATTTCTTCTCTTATTTGTATTATCTCACAACGGCACCGCTGCTCAGAATCAGTATTATTAAAATAATTAGCCAGTGTTTCCTCTGAGATGAGCAGATCTTTAATTAAAGGTGCTGTTAGCGATTTTTGTTTCATGGTAATGTATGCAAAATACGTTCCTACTACCTGAAAGATGTGTCGTGAGATATCTCACCGGTCTCTGACATCACTAGACACTGTAAACAGAAAACGCTTTTGACCTGTCAATCATTTTGCATGCTCTCATATAGTATTGTAGTTGCAGCGAAGTATTGAGGCTTAATGTCATTTTTATGCCATGTAGTTCATATCTATTGCCATTTGAGGGTGCTGTTTTGCTGCTGTTGTTTTAAACAACTGTTTCTGCATGATGTTGGTCTCGAAGCTCATTTGTTATCGTTGGAGGGTGGGGTTTTGGAAAGAGGGGGCGTGGCTAATTCAACGGCTCCATCTCGAGGAAGTAGAACGGCTAAAATCGCTTATAGCACCTTTAACACAGGCTCATTAGCGCTGCCTTTTATTGGAACTTTAAGTGCAGAACGGACCAAATGATGTAACGGGCAGGGGCGCAATAATGCACAGGCTTAAGCCCATTCAACTCACAGCGTCCACCATCCTATTATCCCCGTCGCCTTTCGCAGGAACATGTCAATTCAGCGGGACACGCTTATATAAATGGTACGTAACAGCAAAAACCGTCCGTCTAACCCCACGGTACTTTAATGCACCCTTGAACATAGTAAACATATGGAATGCCTTTGTATAATTATTATATTATTATTGATATTATTCTGCATTATTTACTGTCTTTCAGAGTATTAGAGAGATGCATCTTTCTTTTTAACGTTTTATTTTCCCCAAACAGCTCTTTCTCCTGTCGCATTTGGATCAAAATCTGTTCCTGCTCCGAGTTTGTTGTTATGAGGAACGCGTCGGTGCGGTGAAGTTGTGATGGTGTTATTCACAAACCAAAGAGCTGCATGACATTTAAGTGTGTGTGTAAAAGAGAGATTAAGAATTCACTGACAGATTTAATAATCCAACATGTACAAAATCCCCCAAAGTTCCTCTTTTCCCTTTAATGACGTCACAGTGAAACACATTGTTGGTCTCTGACATTAAATGGAGGATTTTGTTTCATGTGATTTTGAAGACGGCCCGTGTGAGAGTTGGTACTCTTAGTTAAGAGACTTTGAGACGCTGTATATTTCTTCATCTGTACAAACTCTCCAGCGACCTGAAAACATTTTGCGGCTCTAGTGTTTCCTCAATGCAGTGCAAAGATATTTCCCTGTACAATAACTTTTCTACTCCGTTTTCTATATTTTCCTGTACATACAGAACAATAAATTATTTTTTAAACATCATTTGCATCGTGTGGTTGATGATGTCTTGCTATGCAACAATTTGAAGCTTTTCTTAAAAGTTAAGTGACAAAAGACCCAAATCCACCTTGTTATAGGAACTGATTTCAGTGCAGCAAACACTAGAACAAGTTCACAAACAGAACGCAAAACAATTTATTAGACAAATCATTTGTTTATTGTTCCTGTGATTCATTTTGAGGACATAAAAACATGTTTCATTTGCCAACAGTATGAGTGAACTGACAAAATGTGACAAAAAAAAAACATGATCAAAATCATCTTTGCAGGTGCTACAGTATTCACTTTACTGTTAATAACAATGCTAAATATTTTTGACTTTATTGATGACAAAAACATCCTTAAAAACAAAGACAAAAGTACTTGACGTCAGATAAATCTGAAATAAAATCTGTGTAATAAACTAAATGGACCCACTTTAGATTATGTGGCCATAAGTTTGTAATTTACCAATTAATACACTGTACATATGTTGTTGCATTGTAATTACCCCTAACCCTGCCCGTACCTTTTGCAGAACAACAGTTATGCATTTAAAGTTGGTACATAATAGTTAAAGCCACCTAATACACTGGAAAAAAAAAAAACGATTCACCAATGGGGCAAAAAACAAACAAAAAAAAACCCAAAAAAAACAGATTCACCAATGAGACAAAAAAAAAACAGATTCACCAATGAGGTAAAAAAAACAGATTCACCAATGGGGTAAAAAAAAACAAAAAAAAAACAGATTCACCAATGAGGTAAAAAAAACCAACAAAAAAAAACAGATTCACCAATGAGGTAAAAAAAACAGATTCACCAATGAGGTAAAAAAACAAAACAAAAAAAACAGATTCACCAATGAGGTAAAAAAAAAAACAGATTCACCAATGGGGTAAAAAAAAAAAAAAAAAAAACAGATTCACCAATGAGGTAAAAAAAAACAAAAACAGATTCACCAATGAGGTAAAAAAAAAACAAAAAAAAAACAGATTCACCAATGAGGTAAAAAAACAGATTCACCAATGAGGTAAAAAAAAAAAAAACAGATTCACCAATGAGGTAAAAAAACAACAAAAAAAAAACAGATTCACCAATGGGGTAAAAAAAAAACAGATTCACCAATGAGGTAAAAAACAAAAACAAAAAAAAAACAGATTCACCAATGAGGTAAAAAAAAAAAAAAACAGATTCACCAATGAGGTAAAAAAAAACAAAAAAAAAACAGATTCACCAATGAGGTAAAAAAAAACAGATTCACCAATGAGGTAAAAAAAAACAAAAAAAACGGATTCACCAATGAGGTAAAAAAAACAGATTCACCAATGAGGTAAAAAAAAACAGATTCACCAATGAGGTAAAAAAAACAGATTCACCAATGAGGTAAAAAAAACAAAAAAAAAACAGATTCACCAATGAGGTAAAAAAAACAGATTCACCAATGGGGTAAAAAAAACAAAAAAACAGATTCACCAATGAGGTAAAAAAAAAAAAAACAGATTCACCAATGAGGTAAAAAAAAAAACAAAAAAAAAAACAGATTCACCAATGAGGTAAAAAAAAAACAGATTCACCAATGGGGTAAAAAAAAAAAAAAAAAAAACATTCACCAATGAGGTAAAAAAAAAAAAAAAAAAACAGATTCACCAATGAGGTAAAAAAAACAGATTCACCAATGAGGTAAAAAAAACAGATTCACCAATGGGGTAAAAAAAAAAAAAAAAAAGATTCACCAATGAGGTAAAAAAAAAACAGATTCACCAATGAGGTAAAAAAAAACAAAAAAAAAACAGATTCACCAATGAGGTAAAAAAAACAGATTCACCAATGAGGTAAAAAAAAACAGATTCACCAATGGGGTAAAAAAAAAAAAAAAAAAAAAAACATTCACCAATGAGGTAAAAAAAAAACAGATTCACCAATGAGGTAAAAAAAACAGATTCACCAATGAGGTAAAAAAAACAGATTCACCAATGGGGTAAAAAAAAAACAGATTCACCAATGAGGTAAAAAAAAAAAAAAAAAAGATTCACCAATGAGGTAAAAAAAAAACAGATTCACCAATGAGGTAAAAAAAAACAAAAAAAAAACAGATTCACCAATGAGGTAAAAAAAACAGATTCACCAATGAGGTAAAAAACAAAAACAAAAAAAAAACAGATTCACCAATGAGGTAAAAAAAAAAAAAAACAGATTCACCAATGAGGTAAAAAAAAACAAAAAAAAAACAGATTCACCAATGAGGTAAAAAAAAACAGATTCACCAATGAGGTAAAAAAAAACAAAAAAAACGGATTCACCAATGAGGTAAAAAAAACATTCACCAATGGGGTAAAAAAAAAAAAAAAACAGATTCACCAATGAGGTAAAAAAAAACAGATTCACCAATGAGGTAAAAAAAACAGATTCACCAATGAGGTAAAAAAAACAAAAAAAAAACAGATTCACCAATGAGGTAAAAAAAACAGATTCACCAATGGGGTAAAAAAAACAAAAAAACAGATTCACCAATGAGGTAAAAAAAAAAAAACAGATTCACCAATGAGGTAAAAAAAAAAACAAAAAAAAAAACAGATTCACCAATGGGGTAAAAAAAAAAAAAAAAAAAAAACATTCACCAATGAGGTAAAAAAAAAAAAAAAAAAACAGATTCACCAATGAGGTAAAAAAAACAGATTCACCAATGAGGTAAAAAAAACAGATTCACCAATGGGGTAAAAAAAAAAAAAAAAAAGATTCACCAATGAGGTAAAAAAAAAACAGATTCACCAATGAGGTAAAAAAAAACAAAAAAAAACAGATTCACCAATGAGGTAAAAAAAACAGATTCACCAATGAGGTAAAAAAAAAACAGATTCACCAATGGGGTAAAAAAAAAAAAAAAAAAAAAAACATTCACCAATGAGGTAAAAAAAAAACAGATTCACCAATGAGGTAAAAAAAACAGATTCACCAATGAGGTAAAAAAAACAGATTCACCAATGGGGTAAAAAAAAAAAAAAAAGATTCACCAATGAGGTAAAAAAAAAACAGATTCACCAATGAGGTAAAAAAAACAAAAAAAAACAGATTCACCAATGAGGTAAAAAAAACAGATTCACCAATGGGGTAAAAAACAAAAAAAAAAACATTCACCAATGAGGTAAAAAAAAAACAAAAAAAAAACAGATTCACCAATGGGGTAAAAAAAAAAAAAAAAAAACAGATTCACCAATGAGGTAAAAAAAAAACAAAAAAAAAAACATTCACCAATGAGGTAAAAAAAAACAAAAACAGATTCACCAATGAGGTAAAAAAAAACAAAAACAGATTCACCAATGAGGTAAAAAAAAAAACAAAAACAGATTCACCAATGAGGTAAAAAACAACAACAAAAAAAAACAGATTCACCAATGAGGTAAAAAAAAAACAAAAACAGATTCACCAATGAGGTAAAAAACAACAACAAAAAAAAACAGATTCACCAATGAGGTAAAAAAAACAGATTCACCAATGGGGTAAAAAAAACAGATTCACCAATGGGGTAAAAAAAACAGATTCACCAATGAGGTAAAAAAAAACAAAAACAGATTCACCAATGAGGTAAAAAACAACAAAAAAAAAACAGATTCACCAATGAGGTAAAAAAAAACAAAAAAAAACAGATTCACCAATGAGTTAAAAAAAAAAAAAAAAAACAGATTCACCAATGAGGTAAAAAAAAACAAAAAAAAACAGATTCACCAATGAGTTAAAAAAAAAAAAAAAAAACAGATTCACCAATGAGTTAAAAAAAA
Source organism: Moxostoma hubbsi (assembly GCA_032164185.1). Classification (NCBI taxonomy): domain Eukaryota; kingdom Metazoa; phylum Chordata; class Actinopteri; order Cypriniformes; family Catostomidae; genus Moxostoma; species Moxostoma hubbsi. Next base: position 122,831 of record JAVLUX010000074.1, read on the forward strand.
AAAAAAAAACAGATTCACCAATGGGGTAAAAAACAAAAAAAAAACATTCACCAATGAGGTAAAAAAAAACAAAAACAGATTCACCAATGAGGTAAAAAAAAACAAAAACAGATTCACCAATGAGGTAAAAAACAAAAAAAAAAAAACAGATTCACCAATGAGGTAAAAAAAACAGATTCACCAATGGGGTAAAAAAAACAGATTCACCAATGGGGTAAAAAAAACAGATTCACCAATGAGGTAAAAAAAAACAAAAACAGATTCACCAATGAGGTAAAAAACAACAAAAAAAAAACAGATTCACCAATGAGGTAAAAAAAAACAAAAAAAAACAGATTCACCAATGGGGTAAAAAACAAAAAAAAAACATTCACCAATGAGGTAAAAAAAAAAAAAAAAAACAGATTCACCAATGGGGTAAAAAACAAAAAAAAAACATTCACCAATGAGGTAAAAAAAAACAAAAACAGATTCACCAATGAGGTAAAAAAAAACAAAAACAGATTCACCAATGAGGTAAAAAAAAACAAAAAAAAAAACAGATTCACCAATGAGGTAAAAAAAACAGATTCACCAATGGGGTAAAAAAAACAGATTCACCAATGGGGTAAAAAAAACAGATTCACCAATGAGGTAAAAAAAAACAAAAACAGATTTACCAACCGTACTTAGATTTCTCTAAAAACAAAACTTATTAAAGCTGCAAGCAGCGATGAAGGGCCCAAGCCGGTGGCACCGCAACCCTGGTGCCTTTAGTTACCGGGCTCATTTCCACTTGGTGGCTTTCGGAAAACAAAGGATGATGGACACAGCAACAACTCAAAAATATAGCTGCAAGCAGCAATGCGATTCCTCCTCAAAATGGCAAATCATTTAAAATTGATCAATAGAGGGTTGGGGTTAAACCCTCCCAATGAAAAAATCCAAAAAACATGTCTTTCTGTCTGAATCCTAAACTAAACATTTTCAGTGTACAGGAAAATCCATCATGTCGGACCTTATGGATCCTGTAGGGTTTTTTGTTTACAATGAGAAATGAGGTTTGTTCACCAGGTTTCAGAAAAACTAAATAAATGTGTTGGAAATACAAACACTTTGAAAAAATGACATTTGGGAATGTCCTTTAGCACCCCCTAAGGGCGAATGTGAGACATTCTTGGTTTGTGGATTTCTGTTGGCCTGTAGTGTCAATATACCAAATTAGAACATTTTTGACCAGCAAATGGGAATTTAGGGCATGGCCTGTAGCGCCCCCTAAGGGCGAATGTGGGCCATTCTTGGTTTGTGGATTCCTGTTGGCCTGTAGTATCAATCTACAAAATTAGAACATTTTTGACCAGAAAATGGGAATTTTGGGTATGGCCTGTAGCGCCCCCTAAGGGCGAATGTGGGCCATTCTTGGTTTGTGGATTCCTGTTGGCCTGTAGTATCAATATACAAAATTAGAACATTTTTGACCAGAAAATGGGAATTTTGGGCATGGCCTGTAGCGCCCCCTAAGGGCGAATGTGGGATATTCTTTACGCAGTACTTCAGAGTGATGTCATCTTTAAGTATATATATATATATATAGGTCTGTATCTAACCCACACCTATAATATCACTTCTGAAGGCATGGATTAAACCACAGGAGTGGTATGGATTACTTTTATGCTGCATTTATGTGATTTTTGTAGCTTCTGAGTTCTGATCACCATTCAAGTCATTGAAAGGTCCAACAGGGTTGAGATAATCTTCTAAAAAGCTTAATTTGTGTTCACTAGAAGAAAGAAAACAATACACATCTGGGATGGAATGAGGGTGAGTATACGATGAGAGAAATTTATTTTGGGGGTGAAAACCATTTGTAGGCCTACTTTTTATTTACTTGGAAAATTGTTACTGTCTCTTTAAGAGGATTTTAAACGCATTTCATTCAAGCCGTCAAGCCGTCTTTGCGGCTTGTTTTATTGAGATATAATCTTTTGAGAACTGTGAATCTCATTATTTTCGTGCTGTTACATCTGTATTCATTTCAGAGATTAATTGATTGAGATTGTGAAACTACATACAACCGACAAACCTCCATGAAGATGCGAGTAAAAATGAGATGCGCTGTCAGGCACAACGCTGATAATCATTCTCGGAAGTGTTGATACTAGATTTAGATTCGCGATTTCTTCATCAACTGTTTATGGTCACTTGAGACAAAACAGACAATATATCATGTAATTTGACATTTTGTAGTATGAAATTGTCCGTTCAAACGCAAGAAGAAGCGAATGCGATCTCTCATCGGGGCTCGTGCGTTAGACGCGACGCATCTCGCGGTTTCACACAAAACTGCTCACAAACATTTATTTGAGTTATTTTGTCATTTTTTTCCAGAAATAACTAGCAATACTCCTACAAATAAATGCTTCGTAACTAAAACGTTTTGACTTTCTATAGAAAATATAGACAACACACGTTCTTACCTTGCAAAAATCGCCTCAGTATTTAATTTGAAGCAGTAAATCCAACACTGGAGTAAATCTCTCGTGATATCACCTTCCCATTGAAATGAAGGAAGACGGTGATGACGATACAGTTATTATTCTTGCCCAGTAACCCCTTAACCAATCACATGCGCCTTTAGCTTGTATTGTCATGAGTATCTGGGCAGACTTCAGAAATAAAATCGGTGATCGGACGACGATGACACTGAGACAGGAACCATGGGAATAATTGTTCCCAAATTTGAACGCTCTGGCTGTAAATGGTTAAAGGTTGTTAAAAATTGTATCCGCCACTCAGTTGATGTATATATTGAGTGGGGACACATTGTTTGCCTTTTTTCTGGGATTCGACTGCAAAAGAGCTCAAGCAACTGTTGAACTCAGTCCCTGCCCATTCTGGACTCAGACCTGTTGTAAATAATAGAACAATGAGGCTTGGATGCCATCTTTTGGACATTTCTTGTAATTGCCACTCAGAGAATGAACAGACAGTGGATTAAACTTTAGTTTTTTAGGCTTTAGTTCTTTGTTGTATTCACCTGCTACGGCGTGTGTAACATTTTTCTGTCAACTCTGCATACAGGTGAAACTCGAAAAATTAGAATATCGTGCAAAAGTTAATGTAACCCATACTATGTTGAACACAAGAGGGCAGTATAGCCCTATGTATTACTTCACAAGACCCAACGTCCCCCCTCCCCTACAAACTCACAGAGTCTCAGAGAGTGACTTGCAAAATTCTGACATTTTCTCCACATTCAAACCAAAATATCTGACTTTCTGTTGGTCGGAGCTAATGACTGTAAATTAGAAAGTTGTCCGGCTTGAGGAGAACTATATCAATACCAATTTTTGTACCTGTAGATGAAACTAACCCCCCACTTTTTTGTCAAAAGGTGGCGCTACTGAGCCCCTCACCACACCCATTTCTGAAACTTTGCACATGTCTACTGGCTAATAAATGTGACGTCTCTGTCGAGTTTCATGCAATTTCAAGTATGTTAAGAGTCTCAAAAGCATCAATAAAGAAAAGTAAAGTTTGAAGCGTTGCCACGTCAACAGTATCTAAGATATCAATAATCCTTTCACAGGTCTAAATCTGCCGTGTGTTTACATTATACACGTAAAGTTTGAAGCAAATCGGGTAAAAACAAGAGGGTGATTTCAAAGCATTTTGAAAGTGACACACTTCCTGCTGCCAGTTGGTGGCGCTATAACTTTGACTCACAATAGTCACATCCATGTGATCGGCCTCTTACAACGAACACACTGCTGAAGTTTCATCAAGATCTGTTAATTTATGCAGAAGTTATAACACACTTCCTGTCTCACTTTTCTCGCCATAAATTTGTTTCCTCGCCACGGCCAAACCGTTCGAGATATCAAAAATCCGCTGGCAATTTTTCATCCTCAATGTCTTGACTTCATGCTGACTGAGATTCGTGGCGATTAAATGATTTCTCTAGGAGGAGTATTTCAAATTCCATTGTATACGTTTTCCAAACAACCCTAAATAGCCGACTTCCTGTTGGGCTGAGGTAAAAAGTAAGAGCATGAAGTATATATGAAACGATGAGATCTATATGTGTACCGACTTTCATATTATTACATGCAAGTGTGTTTGATTTATGGACCAAGGTTTCGGACCCCGTTCCAGGGGGCGCTGCTGAGCCCCCCTGCCACGCCCGGGTACCATCTTCAGCCCAGCCCTGATGGCCGCAGGTTCTGACCCGTGTGCAAAGTTTCAAGAGTTTTAGAGCATGTTAAGGCCCCCAAAAGTGCCCGAATAGTCGATAAAATAATAATAATAATAATAATAATAATAATTAAAGCTGCAAGCAGCGATGACGGGCCCAAGCCGGTGGCACCGCAACCCTGGTGCCTTTAGTTACCGGGCTCATTTCCACTTGGTGGCTTTCGGAAAACAAAGGATGATGGACACAGCAACAACTCAAAAATATAGCTGCAAGCAGCAATGCGATTCCTCCTCAAAATGGCAAATCATTTAAAATTGATCAATAGAGGGTTGGGGTTAAACCCTCCCAATGAAAAAATCCAAAAAACATGTCTTTCTGTCTGAATCCTAAACTAAACATTTTCAGTGTACAGGAAAATCCATCATGCCGGACCTTATGGATCCTGTAGGGTTTTTTGTTTACAATGAGAAATGAGGTATGTTCACCAGGTTTCAGAAAACTAAATAAATGGGGTGGAAATACAATCACTTTAAAAAAATGACATTTGGGCATGGCATGTAGCGCCCCCTAAGGGCGAATGTGAGCCATTCTTGGTTTGTAGGTTCCTGTTGGCCTGTAGTATTAATGTACCAAATTAGAAAGTATTTGACAAAAAAATGTGCAATTTGGGAATGGCCTTTAGCGCCCCCTAAGGGCGAATGTGAGACATTCTTGGTTTGTGGATTTCTGTTGGCCTGTAGTGTCAATATACCAAATTAGAAAATTTTTGACCATAAAATGGGAATTTTGGGCATAGCCTGTAGCGCCCCCTAATGGTGAATATGGGCAATTCTTTGTTTGTGGGTTCCTGTTGGCCTGTAGTATCAATGTACCAAATTAGAACATTTTTGACCAGCAAATGGGAATTTAGGGCGTGGCCTGTAGCGCCCCATAAGGGCGAATGTGGGCCACTCTTGGTTTGTGAATTCCTGTTGGCCTGTAGTATCAATATACAACATTAGAACATTTTTGACCAGAAAATGGGAATTTTGGGCATGGCCTGTAGCGCCCCCTAAGGGCGAATGTGGGATATTCTTTACGCAGTACTTCAGAGTGATGTCATCTTTAAGTATATATATATAGGTCTATTTCTAACCCACACCTATAATATCACTTCTGAAGGCATGGATTTAACCACTGGAGTGGTATGGATTACTTTTATGCTGCATTTATTTGATTTTTGTAGCTTCTGAGTTCTGATCACCATTCAAGTCATTGAAAGGTCCAACAGGGTTGAGATAATCTTCTAAAAAGCTTAATTTGTGTTCACTAGAAGAAAGAAAACAATACACATCTGGGATGCAATGAGGGTGAGTATACGATGAGAGAAATTTATTTTTGGGGTGAAAACCATTTGTAGGCCTACTTTTTATTTACTTGGAAAATTGTTACTGTCTCTTTAAGAGGATTTTAAACGCATTTCATTCAAGGCACAGTCTGTGCGGCTTGTTTTAGTGAGTTTAATCTTTTGAGAACTGTGAAGTCTCATTATTTTCGTGCTGTTACATCTGTATTCATTTCAGAGATTACTTGATTGAGATTGTGAAACTACATACAACCGACAAACCTCCATGAAGATGCGAGTAAAAATGAGATGCGCTGTCAGGCACAACGCTGATAATCATTCTCGGAAGTGTTGATACTAGATTTCGATTCGCGATTTCTTCATCAACTGTTTATGTTCACTTGGGACAAAACAGACAATATATCATGTAATTTGACATTTTGTAGTATGAAATTGTCCGTTCAAACGCAAGAAGAAGCGAATGCGATCTCTCATCGGGGCTCGTGCGTTAGACGCGACGCATCTCGCGGTTTCACACAAAACTGCTCACAAACATTTATTTGAGTTATTTTGTCATTTTTTTCCAGAAATAACTAGCAATACTCCTACAAATAAATGCTTCGTAACTAAAACGTTTTGACTTTCTATAGAAAATATAGACAACACACGTTCTTACCTTGCAAAAATCGCCTCAGTATTTAATTTGAAGCAGTAAATCCAACACTGGAGTAAATCTCTCGTGATATCACCTTTCCATTGAAATGAAGGAAGACGGTGATGACGATACAGTTATTATTCTTGCCCAGTAACCCCTTAACCAATCACATGTGCCTTTAGCTTGTATTGTCATGAGTATCTGGGCAGACTTCAGAAATAAAATCGGTGATCGGACGACGATGACACTGAGACAGGAACCATGGGAATAATTGTTCCCAAATTTGAACGCTCTGGCTGTAAATGGTTAAAGGTTGTTAAAAATTGTATCCTCCACTCAGTTGATGTATATATTGAGTGGGGACACATTGTTTGCCTTTTTTCTGGGATTCGACTGCAAAAGAGCTCAAGCAACTGTTGAACTCAGTCCCTGCCCATTCTGGACTCAGACCTGTTGTAAATCATTGAACAATGAGGCTTGGATGCCATCTATTGGACATTTCTTGTAATTGCCACTCAGAGAATGAACAGACAGTGGATTAAACTTTAGTTTTTTAGGCTTTAGTTCTTTGTTGTATTCACCTGCTACGGCGTGTGTAACATTTTTCTGTCAACTCTGCATACAGGTGAAACTCGAAAAATTAGAATATCGTGCAAAAGTTAATGTAACCCATACTATGTTGAACACAAGAGGGCAGTATAGCCCTATGTATTACTTCACAAGCCCCCCTCCCTTCCTACTCCTCACACACAAAGTCTTAGAGAGTGACTTGCAAAATTCTGACATTTTCTCCACATTCAAACCAAAATATCTGACTTTCTGTTGGTCGGAGCTAATGACTGTAAATTAGAAAGTTGTCCGGCTTGAGGAGAACTATATCAATACCAATTTTTGTACCTGTAGATGAAACTAACCCCCCACTTTTTTGTCAAAAGGTGGCGCTACTGAGCCCCTCACCACACCCATTTCTGAAACTTTGCACATGTCTACTGGCTAATAAATGTGACGTCTCTGTCGAGTTTCATGCAATTTCAAGTATGTTAAGAGTCTCAAAAGCATCAATAAAGAAAAGTAAAGTTTGAAGTGTTGCCACGGCAACAGTATCTAAGATATCAATAATCCTTTCACAGGTCTAAATCTGCCGTGTGTTTACATTATACACGTAAAGTTTGAAGCAAATCGGGTAAAAACAAGAGGGTGATTTCAAAGCATTTTGAAAGTGACACACTTCCTGCTGCCAGTTGGTGGCGCTATAACTTTGACTCACAATAGTCACATCCATGTGATCGGCCTCTTACAACGAACACACTGCTGAAGTTTCATCAAGATCTGTTAATTTATGCAGAAGTTATAACACACTTCCTGTCTCACTTTTCTCGCCATAAATTTGTTTCCTCGCCACGGCCAAACCGTTCGAGATATCAAAAATCCGCTGGCAATTTTTCATCCTCAATGTCTTGACTTCATGCTGACTGAGATTCGTGGCGATTAAATGATTTCTCTAGGAGGAGTATTTCAAATTCCATTGTATACGTTTTCCAAACAACCCTAAATAGCCGACTTCCTGTTGGGCTGAGGTAAAAAGTAAGAGCATGAAGTATATATGAAACGATGAGATCTATATGTGTACCGACTTTCATATTATTACATGCAAGTGTGTTTGATTTATGGACCAAGGTTTCGGACCCCGTTCCAGGGGGCGCTGCTGAGCCCCCCTGCCACGCCCGGGTACCATCTTCAGCCCAGCCCTGATGGCCGCAGGTTCTGACCCGTGTGCAAAGTTTCAAGAGTTTTAGAGCATGTTAAGGCCCCCAAAAGTGCCCGAATAGTCGATAAAATAATAATAATAATAATAATAATAATAATAATAATAATAATCCTAAGGAAAACAATAGGGCCTTCGCCTTTTCAGGCTTGGGCCCTAATAATAATAATAATAATAATAATAATAATCCTAAGGAAAACAATAGGGCCTTCGCCTTTTCAGGCTTGGGCCCTAAATATCTTGTAATTTTGCTTCTCAAGTAAATGTATCTTGTTTTAAGAATGTTTCGATATTTTTACTAAAGACAAAAATACTCAATAAGAATGTTTTTTTATTAGATTTTGTTTTAACATTTAATTCTATATCACATTGAATTATTTTCTCATTATTCTTGCCTGTATTCACTCAAATCAGACATGCACATTTGGTTGTGTTAAAGGTCATGACCTCATGGTTCCAGGTTTGCTGTGATGCCATCTCATGCTGCAATTAACTAGTTCCTAATCATGCTGGCTGAACTTTCAGTTTATTATAAAGCAAAAGCCAAATATCTATAACATCAAACAGTCCGTGAGCATTCAGTCAAACACGTGCCGACCGTCACTCTAACAAGACTAAAGCAGGTCAGTACAGTTAAACAGTATTAATCATCAGTTAATTGCATAGTTGTGCCTTTTCCTTTTTCATGAAAGAAAATAATCTTATACAGAAGGTTTCCACTAGAATCACGGCTCGGATTTCATGTCATTAATGGTCATCGTCTGGTGCAAACTAGTCTAGATGATTATGATTGAAATACCACAACCTTGTGTAGAGTTGAACGAAGCATCAATCACATGTTGGTGAAGATGGCGAGGTGTATTTGCCTTCAAAAGAGTCGTTCCTTCACACAAATGTCTTGTCAGCTGACTTGGAGGAATAACGGTGAATTCACGGATGTGTCAGAGACATTTCACGCCTGAATTTCAGTGGTGATCTCTAATGAACACAACGCTTCGGATGACTCTAGAGTTTATTTCTGAATGCACAGCATTTTTCATTTATATTTAGTGTATTGTGATTCAAAATGTTAATATTGCATAATTATAAATGTAAATATTTCCTGCAAAGAAAATCCTGCAAGTTGTTTGGCTCTAAAAAGGCTAGTTTTTTATGCAAAATAAAATGTTCTGTTACAGTATTGGGGTGAAATATGAGCTGGACATGTTTTCATGAGACTCACCTGAGAATGGAAGGTTTCATAAAAAGAGGAATCATATTTTTATGTGAACAGACAGAAAAAACAAAAAATCAAATCAAAAACTATCAGTTGTTTAGTCTAAAAATGATCAACCAGGGAGTGACTCCAGTCGGGTCTCCTTAGCAACCAAATTGGCCCGGTTGCTAGGGAGGGTAGAGTCACATGGGGTAACCTCCTTGTGGTCACTATAATGTGGTTCTCGCTCTCAGTGGGGCGTGTGGTGAGTTGTGCGTGGATGCCGCGGAGAATAGCGTGAAGCCTCCACACGCGTGAAGAGTCACTACGCCACCACGAGGACTTAGAGCACATTGGAAATTGGACATTTCAAACTGGGGAGAAAATCGAAAAAAATAAATAACAATGATCGACAATGATTCTGTCGTGTCTTCATTCTCCCGCACCAGGAAACAGTGATGGATGAGTCTGGTCTCTGTGAATAATATCAGAAGTGTGTGTGTGTGTGTGTGTGGCCCCTCAGTATCTGTACATGTGGTACGTGCTGACCCATGAGGATGGGAATGCCCAGTCTGGGAATCTCTGCAGTAAAGATTTGAGTGTTTCTGAGTGTCGGTCCAAACCAGAGAAATAATGAGCCGAGATGGCGAGAGAGATCATTCCCTCATCAGTCGACACGTCTGAAGACTTCTGCAACAAAACACACACACACACACACACACACAAAACACACACACAGACGGACACAAAACACACACAGACAGACACACACACACACACACACACAGACAGACACACACACACAAACAAACACACACAAACAAACACACACACACACAGACAGACACAGACAGACAGACAGACACACACACACACACACACAAACAAACACATTTTATCTACATTTGATATTCATTAAAATTTTCTATAAATTTTATTTAATAAAAATAAAATACATTTAATATTCATTTAATTATCTTAAACTCACCTGTATCTCAATCCAGAAGTTCCACACAGGTGCATCAAGACCACGAGAGTAAAATATGAAATATTCTCCACTCAGGTCGAACTGAGGCGTGCCGTCACCAAACGACCAGCTGGTAAGAGACGTGCCAGCGTGCGGCAGTAAATACAGAGACATGTGACTCGGCCCTGAGTGACAGAAGAATGTGCCTCATTACACACACGGATTATACGTGTGATACAAGATCATTCCAAACACTAACACAAAACAATGAGTTGTCATGACAACATCACCCTGAAATCTGGTTCTTACCGTTGGCCTCAAAGGTCATTTTCACGTTCCCCCATTCCGTTTCCTGTCTGGATATCAGTCTAAACTCCAGCGGAGATCTGGGAGAGACTTCAGGAGCTGGAAGATACCAGTTTTTCCTAAAACAAAAAGTGTGCCAGAAACATGTGATTATTCACTATCATAAAGCACCAGATCTCATAATCTCACTCCCGCTCCATGTAAACCTCAGTTTCCAGGACACTCACTTGACAAGGAGTTTGACCGGGAGGAACCACGGAAACCCGCAGAAGGGCAGATTCTCCTGACAGTGCATGCGGATACTGTCGTTTATATCTGGTATATGTGGTGTTATGTGCTGCATTCCCGTGTAATCCAGACTGTTAATCCACAGACCGGAGTCGGAGCGCTCCACAGATCCATCCAGCGCATGGAAGGTGCGTGTGATGTGCTGAGAACAGAGAATCAGAGTCACCGCCAGGTTCGACTGAAATCCCGGAGCCGGATCGGTGATTGTGTTACCTGCATGAAGATGCGTTTGGGTCGTGGACTGGACGAATCCGCAGAATATGGAAAGAACAGACCACATGAGACCAGAATGAACATCAGCACAAACACTGATCCAAGACCACACAAGATCCGCTTCGTACTGCGAGCCAGATAGATCAAATGCATCTGTGGAGAGAAATATTATCAGAAAAAACGCTATAAGATGTTACAGTTGTGAAATTGGCACTTACTCTTAGGAGAGGAACAATCCAAAACTCTTTGAAACCATCAGACTTTGACTTCTGAGGCATCCGTATGATATCCATTAATACTGCATGATTGATTGAATTAAGATTGAAATCACTATATGGCTTTGTGCGAGCCATATAGGCACATTCAAACGTTGTGTGAGCAAGCGGCGCCCTCTAGCGCTCTGAACTATATTATCTATTATCTATTATACCACTATAATACAGAATATAAAAGGGAGTTTTGTTCCTTCAGTTAAAACTTTTTATTTTTCATGATGTTGTTGACATTTCCATAAAAATTGTCCAACATATGTATAGAATAAATGTATGTTCTATCCTATACTTTACATACATATGAAGTTTGTCATTTTAAACTGCAAAAGTAGAAGTGCAAAAATGACTTAACATATGAAAAAGGATTCATTTGTTCTTTTATCATATTAATTCATTTTTGTATCTTTTTTTGTCTTTTATCTTTGATATAACTCTCTTTAAAATGTTGTCCTGTCATGTGTTCAACAGATCCAATCCATGTTCAATGGAAATGATTTATTGTTGGAACAGTGAAAAAGCTTTTGTATCTCTTTGTACATTTTTAAAGCATCATTCCAAAGAAAAACAGTGATCTAATGACAAAATAAGACAAGTTGCACGATATCGTTATCGGCCAAAAATATTCATATCGGTGCATCCCCACTGTGGTGATGGCGGTGAGGCTGAGTGACATCTGTGGAGAACGAGGCCGAGAGAGTGAGTACAGTAAGGCTTGACACCTGTGGGAAATCACCTCTAACAGCTGTTTGTTTGTACTGAGAGCGGAGAGGGATTTAAAGGGCAATCCAGACCATTGGAGAGGGGAGTGAGAGTGTCATACAGTCAGGAATGTGTGTCACTCTCTCTCGCTCTCGGGCAGTCTAGATTGCCCTTTAAATCCCTCTCCGCTCTCAGTACAAACAAACAGCTGTTAGAGGTGATTTCCCACAGGTGTCAAGCCTTACTGTACTCACTCTCTTGGCTTTGCTCTCGCTAGCCACGCCCCATCACCACACCTACTTACTCAAATTCTCAAATAAACATGTATAACATCAGTAAGTACACCTACATTTGCTACAAGACATTAAATTAATCAATAATTAAAGATGCGGGGCGAAGCTTAGCGAAGGATCAGTTGGACCCATGAGATAAGATGACATAAATTCATTTATACATTTTTGTTGTTTTATAGTTTCAGAATATGGCGAAAAATATCATCAGAAAATCACATTATTATGTTTTAGCAAGTCTGCAACACTCACAAAATATGAAGAGAGAATAATGGTTGCCAGGGTAACAAGAGATGCCAGGATGACGTCAGGTGGGATTTCCGTTCCGCTGCGACCCAGAATGGGTGTGAAGATCTCGAAGACGACCCAGATGAGAAACATGATGTGAACGTACGGCAGCGCGAGACCCGTCAGATACAGAACTGAATACTGCAGCGACGCTCCTGTACAACAATAACAACACAAACGCTCACACAGAAATGCCTTTAAAACATTAAGCTAATCAGTCACTTTATAGTTCTTTGAGTCACTAGAGTTGAAATTAATCTAAAACCTGCTTTATACACCTGTGCTATGATTACTCAAGGATACGGTGTTGGAGTGATGGCTGCTGGAAATGGGGCCTGTCTCGATTTTTTCGGGTCCTGTGTATCTCAGCGAGTATTGACGCTGACTATCACACATGGAGTCGCGAGTTTGAATCCAGGGCGTGCTGAGTGACTCCAGCCAGGTCTCCTTAGCAACTAAATTGGCCCGGTTGCTAGGGAGGGTAGAGTCACATGGGGTAACCTCCTCGTGGTCGTATAATGTGGTTCTCGCTTTCGGTGGGGCGTGTGGTGAGTTGTGTGTGGATGCTGCGGAGAATAGCGTGAAGCCTCCACACGCATTACATCTCCACGGTAACGCACTCAACAAGTCACGTGACAAGATGCGTGGTTTGACGGTCTCAGACGCGGAGTCACTACGCCACCACGAGGACTTCGAGCGCATTGGGAATTGGGAATTCCAAATTGGAAAGAAAAGGGGAAAGACCCCCACCTTAGTCATCGGTATCGGCCAAATCCACTATCGGTCGAGATATAACAGAAATATTTGACTTTCCTCATATTGTAGCATCTTTCAAAGCTGTTCTGTAAAAACATCCTCAATGAAATAAGGTCTAATGTTAAACTGGATGGAATAGACTTAACAAAAGCTCACAGCAAACCAGAGTTGATTGGTGTAATTGTGAACAGAATCAGCTGTGGTTTAGTTCTCACCTCTCTGTGTGAAGTGTTTTTTGAGTAGAAGTTTGCTGCTCAGAGGAAACACCACCATCATCATGGGCACATACGCTGAACACAGACCATGATGAGTGAGAAACAACAGCGCAAAACACCACAACAGCAAACTGACGTCAAAAAACAGCTCGCCCAACTCCACCCGACGAACATTCTGAGAGAGACAAAAGACAAATGTTACACATCATCATCACAAACGGAACTCTGGTGATACTGTATCAGATGATAATTCCATACAGTATATACCATCATATTTACACCACCCGCCATACGTATCGGGACAGTATATACCATCATATTTACACCACCCGCCATACGTATCGGGGCAGTATATACCATCATATTTACACCACCCGCCATACGTATCGGGACAGTATATACCATCATATTTACGCCACCCGCCATACGTATCGGGACAGTATATACCATCATATTTACACCACCCGCCATACGTATCGGGACAGTATATACCATCATATTTACACCACCCGCCATACGTATCGGGACAGTATATACCATCATATTTACACCACCCGCCATACGTATCGGGACAGTATATACCATCATATTTACGCCACCCGCCATACGTATCGGGACAGTATATACCATCATATTTACGCCACCCGCCATACGTATCGGGGCAGTATATACCATCATATTTACACCACCCGCCATACGTATCGGGACAGTATATACCATCATATTTACACCACCCGCCATACGTATCGGGACAGTATATACCATCATATTTACACCACCCGCCATACGTATCGGGACAGTATATACCATCATATTTACGCCACCCGCCATACGTATCGGGGCAGTATATACCATCATATTTACGCCACCCGCCATACGTATCGGGGCAGTATATACCATCATATTTACGCCACCCGCCATACGTATCGGGACAGTATATACCATCATATTTACGCCACCCGCCATACGTATCGGGACAGTATATACCATCATATTTACGCCACCCGCCATACGTATCGGGACAGTATATACCATCATATTTACGCCACCCGCCATACGTATCGGGACAGTATATACCATCATATTTACGCCACCCGCCATACGTATCGGGACAGTATATACCATCATATTTACGCCACCCGCCATACGTATCGGGACAGTATATACCATCATATTTACGCCACCCGCCATACGTATCGGGACAGTATATACCATCATATTTACGCCACCCGCCATACGTATCGGGACAGTATATACCATCATATTTACGCCACCCGCCATACGTATCGGGACAGTATATACCATCATATTTACGCCACCCGCCATACGTATCGGGACAGTATATACCATCATATTTACGCCACCCGCCATACGTATCGGGACAGTATATACCATCATATTTACGCCACCCGCCATACGTATCGGGACAGTATATACCATCATATTTACGCCACCCGCCATACGTATCGGGACAGTATATACCATCATATTTACGCCACCCGCCATACGTATCGGGACAGTATATACCATCATATTTACGCCACCCGCCATACGTATCGGGACAGTATATACCATCATATTTACGCCACCCGCCATACGTATCGGGGCAGTATATACCATCATATTTACGCCACCCGCCATACGTATCGGGGCAGTATATACCATCATATTTACGCCACCCGCCATACGTATCGGGGCAGTATATACCATCATATTTACGCCACCCGCCATACGTATCGGGACAGTATATACCATCATATTTACGCCACCCGCCATACGTATCGGGACAGTATATACCATCATATTTACGCCACCCGCCATACGTATCGGGACAGTATATACCATCATATTTACGCCACCCGCCATACGTATCGGGACAGTATATACCATCATATTTACGCCACCCGCCATACGTATCGGGACAGTATATACCATCATATTTACGCCACCCGCCATACGTATCGGGACAGTATATACCATCATATTTACGCCACCCGCCATACGTATCGGGACAGTATATACCATCATATTTACGCCACCCGCCATACGTATCGGGACAGTATATACCATCATATTTACGCCACCCGCCATACGTATCGGGACAGTATATACCATCATATTTACGCCACCCGCCATACGTATCGGGACAGTATATACCATCATATTTACGCCACCCGCCATACGTATCGGGACAGTATATACCATCATATTTACGCCACCCGCCATACGTATCGGGGCAGTATATACCATCATATTTACGCCACCCGCCATACGTATCGGGGCAGTATATACCATCATATTTACGCCACCCGCCATACGTATCGGGGCAGTATATACCATCATATTTACGCCACCCGCCATACGTATCGGGGCAGTATATACCATCATATTTACGCCACCCGCCATACGTATCGGGGCAGTATATACCATCATATTTACGCCACCCGCCATACGTATCGGGGCAGTATATACCATCATATTTACGCCACCCGCCATACGTATCGGGACAGTATATACCATCATATTTACGCCACCCGCCATACGTATCGGGACAGTATATACCATCATATTTACACCACCCGCCATACGTATCGGGACAGTATATACCATCATATTTACGCCACCCGCCATACGTATCGGGACAGTATATACCATCATATTTACGCCACCCGCCATACGTATCGGGGCAGTATATACCATCATATTTACACCACCCGCCATACGTATCGGGACAGTATATACCATCATATTTACACCACCCGCCATACGTATCGGGGCAGGTTTATGATACTCCATGTTGTAACATCACTGTAGTGTGCTGAATAACATAGTAACCGTTTTTATACATGTTGTCATGGTGCTGTTGAATTACAGGGTCAGTAATTATAATGTTACTGGTATTTGTTTATAGGTGCGGTTGTCGTTCAGCGCTGTGATTCAAAAAGACGGCAAACATCTGAGAAATGAACCAAGAGAGAAACATGAAACCTGAATTATAATTAGAGACAACGCTTCAATCCACCAGGAGACTATTGAGGATATCTTACATAAAACACATCCGTATGAAGCGTCACACTGGAGTCATACACAGAGACTCTGAATCAGCCAATGAGAGCACAGCAACAGTGTATTGGGAATGAACTAGAGCAGATATTTGTGTTCAGCTGCATCAGCACAAAGTACAACATTCTGAAGTGTGTGTGTCCGCGCGCGTGTGTGTGTGTGTGTGTGTGTGTGTGTGTGTGTGTATATGTGTGTGCATATGAGTGTGTGTGCATATGAGTGTGTGTGTGTGTGTGCATATGAGAGTGTGTGTGTGTGTGTGTGTGTGTTTGAGTGTATGTGAGTGGGTGTGAGTGTGTCCGTGTGTTTGTTTGTGTGTGTGTGTGTGTGTGTGTTTGAGTGTATGTGAGTGGGTGTGAGTGTGTCCGTGTGTTTGTTTGTGTGTGTGTGTGTGTGTGTGTGTGTGTGTGTGTGTGTGTGTGCATATGAGTGTGTGTGCATATGAGTGTGTGTGTGTGTGTGTGTGTGTTTGTCCGCGTGTGTGTTTGAGTGTATGTGAGTGGGTGTGAGTGTGTCCGTGTGTGTGTGTATATGTGTGTGAGTGAGTGTGTGCATATGAGTGTGTGTGTGTGTGTGTGTGTGTGTGTGTGTGTGTGTGTGTGTCTGTGCATATGTGCATATGAGTGTGTGTGTGTGTGTGTGTGTGTGTGTGTGTGTGTGTGTCTGTGCATATGTGCATATGAGTGTGTGTGTGTGTGTGTGTGTGTGTGTGTGTGTGCAAATGAGTGTGTGTGTGTGTGTGTGTGTGTCAGAGAGAGAGATCTAAAATATCACAATTGTAAGAATGATGTTACACTGAGAAATGAATTTGCGGTTGAGATGTTATCACTCTTTAAACAACACACACACCCCCTCAAACACACATCATGGTTTATTTTCATTTATACATCAGATATCAAACATGTCTTTCTTTGTCCAGACGGTTTAAAGTGATGAATCACTTGAGATC
This sequence comes from Moxostoma hubbsi, assembly GCA_032164185.1. NCBI lineage: Eukaryota > Metazoa > Chordata > Actinopteri > Cypriniformes > Catostomidae > Moxostoma > Moxostoma hubbsi. Next base: position 140,250 of record JAVLUX010000074.1, read on the forward strand.
GTTCATACAGTGATTTTACCGCAGCTACATATTAGAAATCATTCATGAAACTACAGACGGTTTATGGCATGACTCTTGTGTCCTGTAGTGATTGTACCACAGTATCGGTCATCTTTAAACTGTGTCTGATATATTAGTCATTAGTAACTGGACATAAAGACCCCAATATTCACAGAACACAGCCGTGCATGACGTGTGATGTTGTCCAAGCAACACTGGAGGAAACCAGAGACAAGGTGCAACACCAGCCCAGAGCAATATCATGTGACTGGACATTAAAACTGGACACTCAGTAACTGAAAACTTTAATCATGTGATCATGTAAAAACTCGAACCAAACTGACTTTTATTCAATTGCAGGATGTGATTTGTTAATATCAACCCTTGATATAAGGAATGAAAATACTGTGAAAGTGCCATTTGTTATATCAGTAAATACATTTGCACTAGTACAAACGTGAATTCTTCATATCAAAGATGAAATTTCAACAAGTCAAATCTGTAACTGCATTTTCAGTAATTTCACAATGATTAATTACAGATATTATTGATTAATTCTGCACTCACAGATATTACAAATGCACATATTAGCTTTAGTGCTTCTTACTAGTAAAAATACATATTTCTCATATAATTACACTGTTAATGTACAAATATTAATTACTGATAAAAAAAAAAACAAACAAAACAATCACAACTAGTAAAAACGCTCATTTTTGTAAATGCATTTAAACATGTTAGATTTGGTATTTCTGATGTCTGGAAATGGATTTCGACAAATTCGGACAAATCAACAAATTTAAGAGTGATTAGAGACGTCTGAAATTAGCATTGCCGCTAGTGAAAACCACATTACCAATATAACAAAATGGCATTTTTACTAGTTAAAATGTAACAATGTTTTTAATTGCAGTGAATTGTGAAATTCTACTAATAAAATGCAAATTTTAATATAAGTCAATTCAGCTTGCCATAGACATCCTGCAATAAATTCGACATTAAACTTCTTTGTAATCCCAGATGGCACACACAGTCACAGCTTTCTGAAAATCACAAGCTCCGATCTGATTGGCTGACTGAGGCAGAACAGCTGAAATCAGGTGATTTTGACAATTGTGTAATTAGTATGTTGTGTTTTGTCCCGGGACTCACCCCGTAGAACAGGTTCTTGGCCAGCGTGTGCATCAGAATCATCTTGCCGACGGCAGCAGATCCATACAGACACACGGCGGCGTAGAAGTGACTGTACCAGAACATGGAGCGTCCCGTCAGCGTCACCAACAGAGACACGATCAGAACCGTCAACAGAGTGACGAACCAACTCAAAACCGCCACACACGTCGCGTACAGCAGCTCGCGGACGTACCGCCCACCTGCGGCGAGACAGAGACAGTTTGTTTGTTTGTTTGTTTGTTTGTAACACCATGCCAGCTTCTATGGCTGCTGTTGCATTTGGCTTGATCACTGCACAGGTTTATTTTTATTTTTTAATTCTATTTCTGTAAAGCTACTTTGAAACCATATGTACTGTAAAAAGCACAATATGAAAAATGAATTGAATTGAATAGAATTGAATGCGTAATGGACTATTCTCTAGATTGCAACAATGTTTCCCAAAGTACAGGGACACGTTCATATTATATTACTAAGGATAACTTGTTTCCTATATTCTGACAAATAAATAAATACATAAATAAAAATATTTTTTTTATAAAAATTTGCAAATATATAAACTTTTTTTCACATTTTAAAATGAATCTTGAGAATTGATAATAAAATAATAATGGTAAAAAGTGTTAGTGTTCATTTTTAATAGCGTATAACCTTTAGCAAATGGAAATATAGAGATTGATGATATATCAGTGTCCATTTCTGTATCTGTGGTAGAAATAAATAAAGATAAATAAAGAATTTTATTGTATTATTCCAAAATCAGTGCAAATTAGAGGTACACCTATACATATGAGCATATATATATATATATATATATATATATATATATCGGTTTTACCGATTAATCGTGCCGATAGTTGCTCTTTGGAAATATCGGTTATCGGCACAATTCAGTATTTCAGATGTCTGGGAATGGATTTCGGATATCAACATGTTTCAGAGTGATTTAAGATATCTAAACCGGCTTTTTACTACATTATACATTTCTGAAATTAACATCGACATTAGAGAAAACCAAATTACTGATATTAAAAATGTGGATTTGTACCAGATTTAATACAGCATCAGGAACATTTGCACTTGTAACAATGTAAATATTGATGTCAAAAGTGACACATTTTACTACGAAGTGCTTTTGTGTGAACTAGTAAAGAATGAATTATAGATAATTGTGTTCTGAACAGGAGTGAATAATAGAAATGGGAAATTCTACTTGAGAAAATGTGTTTCTGTTACAGATATCAGCTCTATAATCATTTAATAACAAATATTTCCATTCGCAAATTGAAATATGGGTATTGAGAAAACATTAATGTCTATATTTGCAACTGTGGTATAAAAATATATAATAATTATTTCATTATTGTATGATTTTTTTGTGAAAATTAGAGGTAGAACGATATATCCGTTTTACCGATTAATCTGTGCCGATATCAATAAACACACATACACTCACCTAAAGGATTATTAGGAACACCATACTAATACTGTGTTTGACCCCCTTTCGCCTTCAGAACTGCCTTAATTCTACGTGGCATTGATTCAACAAGGTGCTGAAAGCATTCTTTAGAAATGTTGGCCCATATTGATAGGATAGCATCTTGCAGTTGATGGAGATTTGTGGGATGCACATCCAGGGCACGAAGCTCCCGTTCCACCACATCCCAAAGATGCTCTATTGGGTTGAGATCTGGTGACTGTGGGGGCCATTTTAGTACAGTGAACTCATTGTCATGTTCAAGAAACAAATTTGAAATGATTCGAGCTTTGTGACATGGTGCATTATCCTGCTGGAAGTAGCCATCAGAGGATGGGTACATGGTGGCCATAAAGGGATGGACATGGTCAGAAACAATGCTCAGGTAGGCCGTGGCATTTAAACGATGCCCAATTGGCACTAAGGGGCCTAAAGTGTGCCAAGAAAACATCCCCCACACCATTACACCACCACCACCAGCCTGCACAGTGGTAACAAGGCATGATGGATCCATGTTCTCATTCTGTTTACGCCAAATTCTGACTCTACCATCTGAATGTCTCAACAGAAATCGAGACTCATCAGACCAGGCAACATTTTTCCAGTCTTCAACTGTCCAATTTTGGTGAGCTCTTGCAAATTGTAGCCTCTTTTTCCTATTTGTAGTGGAGATGAGTGGTACCCGGTGGGGTCTTCTGCTGTTGTAGCCCATCCGCCTCAAGGTTGTGCGTGTTGTGGCTTCACAAATGCTTTGCTGCATACCTCGGTTGTAACGAGTGGTTATTTCAGTCAAAGTTGCTCTTCTATCAGCTTGAATCAGTCGGCCCATTCTCCTCTGACCTCTAGCATCAACAAGGCATTTTCGCCCACAGGACTGCCGCATACTGGATGTTTTTCCCTTTTCACACCATTCTTTGTAAACCCTAGAAATGGTTGTGCGTGAAAATCCCAGTAACTGAGCAGATTGTGAAATACTCAGACCGGCCCGTCTGGCACCAACAACCATGCCACGCTCAAGATTGCTTAAATCACCTTTCTTTCCCATTCTGACATTCAGTTTGGAGTTCAGGAGATTGTCTTGACCAGGACCACACCCCTAAATGCATTGAAGCAACTGCCATGTGATTGGTTGATTAGATAATTGCATTAATGAGAAATTGAACAGGTGTGCCTAATAATCCTTTAGGTGAGTGTATATATATATATATATATATTAGGGCTGTCAATCAAATAACATTTTTAATCTAATGAATTACATGGTGTCCCGATTAATTAATCGCGATTAATCGCATATACAAATATTTGTTGAGAAGCCCCTCATATAACAATAATTCAATATATAATGATGAAATAATGATACATAGTTATCTTTAAATATTTAACAATTTTTTATATATATATATATATATATATATATATATATATATATAATAAAACATATTAAAATGCATTACATTCCTGTAGCAGAAGAGTTCATCATTAATAAGACAGAAAGCAGCTTTATAATACAATGTATTAATTACTATCATATTATTGATCATAAGTCAATCATTGACACACAGTTCACAGTAATCCATTACACAAGTGAATTAATCAATCAGAGATTTATTATGAGGGCTTGTTTAAGGATGAACACCTGCGTCAGACATGCTTGTGTTGCGTCATAAACATACATGTTTAGTTCACTGTGTAGTTAAATATAGTTTAATACTTTAAACACATCTTGAGATCTCTTAGTTCAAATTTGCGCTCCATCAAGTGTTTTGAACGCAAGAATGTAACGCATGTTTGTGTTGTTCTGCTGAAGTGTTTCTTCACTGTATAAACTGTGTGTTGCTCATACAGCTGAAGTGTCACTTACTGCCCCCTGGAGTAAACAGGTGGTACTACACGCATTTCTCAGGAGTCTTCATTATTACGGTTCGGGCCATTGCGATTAATTGCGTACATTTTTTTTATGCGTTATTTTTAATCAAATTAATCTGACTGAATTAACACGTTAAATCGACAGCCCTAATATATATATATATATACATACAAAACTACGCAATAAAAAGCTTAATTTGTTGAATGCTTTTAGAGAAGGGGCTAGTCTGCCGTGTATTTCAGGCTTGTTTATAGTAAAATGACGTTATGCACAAAATCTTCATTCTTCTGGTTATTATTGGAATTTTGGTTGCACAATAAACTGCTTTAAGAAATGCTAAAAATGTTTTGATCATTCTATAAAACTCATTTTAAAAACTATCGGCTGATTAATATGTTATCAGCTTTTTCCATCACTGTAGTTTCCGGTATCTGTGAAAATCCACCATTTTCATGACTCTCTTTCCTAGTATAATATAATATAATATTATATTATTACCCAAATGTTATTTTATTTTAAAATCAATAACATTTTATATTATTTAACAAAGTAAATGCAATTTCATTTACAGTTTTTTCCAATCGCTATGACAGTTTTTTCAATACATTTAACAAGTTTCCTAAACTCTTAACGCACCAACACACCTAAAATACACAATTGGCACAACGGTTAATTTCATGCTCAAAATCACACATTGTAAACTAAACTCCAAAACTAATTTTCAAAATACAATAATACACTAACACAATACACTGTCTAACAAAACACTGCAAACATGTTTCAAAATCAAATAATTATTCAAAACACTAACACATGTTCTCTTCCAACAGGAAAATTAGTCAATCATAACACAATGACAAAAAAACACTATCATCAACTGAAATTACAGAAACTGCATTATTTTATGTGTCAGGTCTGCCCTTATACAATAGACAGTATATTGTATTGATCATAGATTGTGTTTTGCACTGTGGTTTCTTTTGATGCCTCTCTACATTTTTGTTTTGTTGGGTTTAGTAAATGCATGCAATTTGTTTGTTTTTTTTTTTGCTGCAGAAATTCAATACAAAAAATGAATGACCTTCTCAGAGTAGCTTTATAGAATGTACAGTTTCTGGAGAAAAAAAAAGACAGAGACAGAATTGCTGCAGTAAAGACTTTATTTGCAAAAGGACATTGCTGCAAGATATACAAATAGAAAAAGCACTGGAATAATAATTAAAAAAACAAAGTAATCTTCTAATCTGCCCGGTCTTCTGCATTTGGCCACATGTTCTCATCCACATCACACCTGATATCTTCTCTGGCAAGGCATCGTGGGAAGAATCTTTTGGCATGCCTTATCCACCCCTGGCAGTGTTCAGCTGTGATGTCTTGGCATTCAGCATCCATTGCATCCAGGAGGGACATTTGGTCATGTGGACGATGGTCAAAAACCTTCCATCTCCAGGCTGAGAAAAACTCCTCAATGGGGTTGAGGAAAGGGGACATCATCCTTGGATGGGCGTCAAACCAGGCTGTGACTGCACGGGAATGGTGGAATGCCACATTGTCCCATATGATCACATATATTGGCAAGTGGTCTCCCACCTGTCCCCTTTCTACCTCTGGCACCAGTCTTTCGTGCAGGTCTTCTAAAAACAGGAGAAGGCGGTCTGTGTTGTAGGGGCCAATCTCACATTTATGCCGGAGTGCACCATCGTTGGAGATTGCGGCACACATGGTAATGTTGGCTCCTCTCTGGCCCGGCACGGTAACTGTGGCCCTTTTGCCAATTATGTTTCTCCCACGGCGACGCATTTTTGCTAAGTTGAAGCCAGCCTCGTCAACATAAATAATTTCATGTGGGACTTGATTGGCCTCCAAATCCATGACTCTCTGAAAGTAATTAGACACAGTGTATGTAAATGCTTTGTTGTATATCTACTGTATGTCCTAATGTACTCCAGGTTTATAGAGTAGTTTACTGCAAAACACACTGTGTATAGTACAGTAATGACTGTATTGCATAACCTTACCTGGACGTATTGGTGACGGAGTTCTTTGATGCGCTCACCATTCCTTTCAAAAGGAACTTTGTATAGTTGTTTCATTCGGACTCTGTGTTTAGCTAGAGTCCGAGAAATGGATGTTATGCTGATTGCTGCAATGTTCCTAAAGACAAGGTTGTCCTCTACAACTCTGGACTGAATGTCCTTCAGTTTTATTTCATTGTCAGCAATCACCATGTTGACAATAGCAAGTTCCTGTTCTTCATTCAGGAGCTTTCCTCTGCCCCCTGAGGGAGGTAGACGTTGAATCCTTAGAGGGACAAAATACAGTTACATTTTAGAGACCGGAGGCACACAGTCACTCTAATAAATGGTAAAATTATTTACACTTTGATGTAGGAGAAGCAATATCCTACCTGTTGGTTTCTCTGAAAATACGGACAATGGATGCCACTGTGTCCCGGCTGAGATTTGGCTGTACTCGTTCACCAGCCTCTCTGTATGATAGCCCGTGGTTTATGACATGGTCAATGATAGTAGCTCTTATTTGATCAGTTACCCTAGCTCTGGTCCTTCTTTGAGCGCCACCACGCATTCTAACTCCTCTCCTTCTACCTTGCCCCACTCCTCTCCCTTGCCCCACTCCTCTCCCTTGCCCTTGCCCCACTCCTCTCCCTTGCTCTTGCCCCACTCCTCTCCCTTGCCCCACTCCTCTCCCTTGCCCTTGCCCCACTCCTCTCCCTTGCTCTTGCCCCACTCCTCTCCCTTGTCCTTGCTCTTGCCCCACTCCTCTCCCTTGTCCTTGCTCTTGCCCCACTCCTCTCCCTTGCCCTTGCCCCACTCCTCTCCCTTGCCCTTGCCCCACTCCTCTCCCTTGCTCTTGCCCCACTCCTCTCCCTTGTCCTTGCTCTTGCCCCACTCCTCTCCCTTGCTCTTGCCCCACTCCTCTCCCTTGCCCTTGCCCCACTCCTCTCCCTTGCCCTTGCCCCACTCCTCTCCCTTGCCCTTGCCCCACTCCTCTCCCTTGTCCTTGCTCTTGCCCCACTCCTCTCCCTTGCCCTTGCCCCACTCCTCTCCCTTGTCCTTGCTCTTGCCCCACTCCTCTCCCTTGCCCTTGCCCCACTCCTCTCCCTTGCTCTTGCCCCACTCCTCTCCCTTGCCCTTGCCCCACTCCTCTCCCTTGTCCTTGCTCTTGCCCCACTCCTCTCCCTTGCTCTTGCCCCACTCCTCTCCCTTGCTCTTGCCCCACTCCTCTCCCTTGTCCTGGTACTCATCTTCCTCTCCCTCGTGCAGGCATTTCTTTCTTTCTTTCTTTCTTTCTTTCTTGTTGCTCTATATTGTTCCTTTTCCACACAAGATCAGCCCAAAGAGTCCTCTTTTAAAACATATGATCATGCGATTGAAAGAACCTCAACACCTGAGTGTGTTTCCTAGATGGGAATCAGCTGTGATTTATATATTTGCATAACTTCAATAAGCTGTTTCTCATTAGCAATGGAATAAGATACAGGGAATATATTTGTGTTTCAATTCACAATATGAACAGCTGTTCACTTTGACTTTAGTTATAGAGGTGGATTTTGAGAGTCAACACCACTGTTCATTTACTATATAAGTTATGTTTAGAACATGATGTTATCTGTTCTGACATACAGTGTGAAAGCATTTGTAAATTTGACTGTAAAATTACATTGTTTTGGTCTTGGTTGAGCTTGTGTGTAAAAGAAGTTCAAGCATTTTAAATTTGTGTTAATTGTATGCATTTTGTGTTAAAGCAACAATAAATGTGTTAATAGTGTAGCTCATACAGACGGATGTAGTGCTAACTGTGTTAAGAGTTTTGGAAAATTGTTAAAAGTATTGAAAAATCTGTCATAGCAATCGTAAAAAACTGTAATATATATATATATATATACACATATTAAAAATATTTATTTTGTTTTGTGGAAAAAAAAAAATTGTTGACATTATTGTAAAATGTGAGAAAAATCGCAAAAAACTGAGTTACAATAATTAAGTATTAGAATTAGAAAAATAAATAGTTAAATATAGATTTAACACCTTTTATTGTAACATTTTGATGCCTTTTATTTCTATAGAATTATATGTGAAATTAATAAACCGATGCTAAAGTTAATACAATTTAATTTTATGGATATTTCGTAATTTTTTTTAAATATGAATTGTATATTTTGCAGAAAAACATATTTTTGTGGTTATTTTTGTGAAATCTGATGAATAAACAATTGAATTACAGTATTATAATTAGAGAAGCCCCATATGTGTCGACTGTACACATAACAATTAAAAGTGTTTATGATGTCATCATGTTTATATGTTTATCACGCACATACCCACATTGCTAGGCAGCAAGCACTTCCTGCCCAGGTAGATGAGGGTTGCCACAGCAGCCATGTAGTTTATGATGGCGCCGACTCGGGCAGGGTACGCCACCACCGTCATGCCCAGCAGATCAAAGAAAACCATGTTGCCATGGCGATATTCAGAAGCGTTGCCCAGTTCCTCTGACATCACCAGGTGTTTGAGCACAGACAGGATGTTGTCACCTGGTGCAATGTAAATGTACACATTCATGTCTTTGATTCTGTGGAACTGAAATGCTGCATGTCCGTTAGATGAGCGTTCTCAAGCGTCTCACCTGCTCTCTGGATGGAGTCGGTGTGGATGCGGTCCGGAGTGTCATATTTAGTGTGGTAGATGAAGCCGTTTTCTATAAACGCAAGATCTATACCTACACAACAAATAAACAAATACTGTCATTAACACATGGCAAGCATCTGCAAATATGAGAATTTTCCTGATGTTTGAGTGCGTTTCGCATACCAGGAATATTCCCAAAATCCCTGTAGATTCTGAAGTCTGTGTCCGAGGGAATAACGCCGCTCTGGAACACTTCCTGTCCGACCACTGATGCAAACGGGTGAACAGCAGCACGGACATACGCCTGAACCAACCACGGGTTCTCTGGACCTTAAAGAGACACACACAACTGAGGCTCATCATTTATAAATCTTTACTGAATGACTCACGGATAGTGAATCAACATGTAACTTTGAAGTTCACTTTGGGAAATGAAGCACGATTTGTGATTCTTAAAGGGACAGTTCATCCAAAAATTAAAATTCTGTCATCATTTATTCACCCTCATGCCGTCCCTGATATTTATGACTTTCTTCTGTAGAACACAAATGAAGATTTTTAGAAGACTATTTCAGCTCTGTTGGTCCATACAATGCAAGAGAATGGTGACCAGAACTTTGAAGCTCCAAAAAGCCCATAAAAGCAGCATAAAAGTAATCCATAAAACTCCAGTGGTTTAATCCATGTCTTCAGAAGTGATATGATAGATGTGGGTGAGAAACAGATCACTATTTAAGTCCTTTTTTTACTACAAATCTCCACTTTCACTTTCACATTCTTCTGATTTTTTTTTTGCTTGTTTTTTTCACATTCACATTCTTCATGCCTATCGCCATCTACTGGGCAGGGAGGATCATTTATATTAAAAAAGGACTTAAATATTGATCTGTTTCTCACCAACACCTATCATATCACTTCAGAATACGTCGATTAAACCACTGGAGTCTTATGGATTACTTTTATGCGGCATTTATTTGCTTTTTGGAACTTCAAAGTTCTGGTCACCATTCACTTGTATTGTATGGACCTACAGAGCTGAAATATTGTTCTAAAAATCTTCATTTGAGTCACACACATCTGGGATAGCATGAGGGCGAGTAAATGATGAGAGAATTTAAATTTTGGGGCGAACTGTCCCTTTAAATCAGTATCATTACTGACAGGATGTTTATATTACAAGGTGTAGCAACAAAACAAACATTTGTTTTACAATAAATGATTAGCTTTTTATTAAATATATACAGGCTCCCCGCTGCAAAATCATAATTCTGTAGGACACATTGGTTGGATGGAAACAAATCCACTTATCAGTGAATAATGATGTAAATTTGGGGGTTTCCTTATACAAATCTGCCGTATGACTTCAGAAGTCTTGCACAAGTCATATAGACAACTTTAATGGTTTGGCAGCCCCTGGTCACTGTGAGCTTTCATTGCATGAAAAAGAACAGCGTGAACATTCTGCATAAATCTACTTCTGTGTGCCACAGATGACAGAAAGTCATAATGGTTTGGAACAACATCAATGTGAGTAAATGATGACACAATTTTAATATTTGTCTGAACTAGCCCTTTAATTCTGACTAGCAACAGTAAAGATGTATTCATCTGCTGCAGGTGTTGAACTCTGAATACATTCACCTCAAAATAGAAATCTGTGTCAGATTATTTATGCACCTGTCTGAAACACCACCTCTTTTCCCCCCACACCTGCAGCCTCCAGATTCACAAAAGCTCGAACCTGCTGAGCCCAGGGATGCTGGGTAATAAAGCCATGACTCGCCTGAGAGAGAAAGACAGGTGTAAAGAGTGCAGCGTGACACAAACTCAATGTGACAGACGAGTATTTAAACATCCGTTCTGCACATACACACATTTGCCATAAGAAAGAAAACAAGCATTACTTTAAAGAGGATTATGAACATTTTTATTTTGTATTAATGTAATGCAAATAAATGCAAAGAATGACAGACGATGTTCTGAAGGTTGTTTGAAGTGTCTTTGTCCATACAATACAAGTCAATGGGGTCACAAATGTTTAAGCTCGGAAAAGAACTGCATTTTTTGCACTGGAGTTGTATGGATTACTTTTATGAAGCCTTTATGTCCTTTTTGGAGCTTGAAAGTGTCGGACCCCATTGGCTTACATTGTATGGATAACAATATATATATATTTCTTTTGATTTTGGTGTGTAATATGAGCTGGACATGTTCTTTACAGGTGGTTTATCTCTCATTAATTCACTTTGACATCACAAATGTATTTAATGCTCATGTTGAGGTCAGTCGTTCTGTATCTCTCACCTGCAGGATGTTTTCCTCTGCACCATTAAACAGGAAGATGACTCCGTGTTTGAGCGGCGTGGTTAGATTCACCAGAGAGTGTAAAACCTCCAACATCACCGAGCAGCTCACCGCATCATCACTCGCCCCTGAAACACACACACACAGATGATGATACTAATATTATCAGCTCACTGTTTTACTTTGGAATGCCTTAAAATGTAAAAAATAGGTGCAAAATATTTTCGCTGTTCTTACAGTAAATAATATCCATTGAACATGGATTGGATCTGCTGAACATATGAAAAATATCTTAATATTATAACATGATGATTGATATTAATTTTTTGTTTCTAAATATATTTGCACTTCTGATTTTGCAGTTTAAAACAACAGAACTCACCATTTATATGATATATGATCATTACAAATTCATACTATGCATATGTTGGGCAAGTCCACAGAAATGTCAACCACATCATGGAAAAAATAAAGCTTTATCCGAAGGAACAAAACTCCCTTTTATATTCTGTATTATAGTGGGATAATAGATAATAGATAATGCAGTTCAGAGCACTAGAGGGCGCCGCTTGCTCACACAGCACTGACTGAAGAAACACAGTCTTTTAAGGTTTAATAATCGCACAAAGCCATTTAGTGATTTCAATCTTAATTTGATCAATCATGCAGCATTAATGGATATCATACGGATGTCTCAGAAGTCAAAGTCTGCTGGTTTCAAAGTGTTTTGGATGGTTCCTCTCATCGTGTATCTTATAGGTAAGTGCCGCTTTCACAGCTGTCATGTCCATTTATGGCGGTTTTTCCTCATAAATGCGAGAACGAGAAAGAATAAAAATTACTGGGAAATTATTATTTCTGGAGTTTTTACAAAGTGTGTAACTAATTAATTATAAAAAAAAACACCATTGTTTTTTTTCATATTGGCATTTTCATGCTTATAACCGATATGCCGATGGTATTAATTTGGTCAATAATTGTCAGATAAATATAAATTAAATATAAATATACATTGGTGCATCTCTACATAATCACATAAAAATGAGTGCTCGACTGAAACGAGCGGTTGTTGTTCAGTTGCTAATGTTGATGTTTTAAAGAAGCTGATGACTGATATGGAATACAAGAAAAAAATAAACATTTTGAGAATAAACAAATGTGTTCATCTGTACTTTAAACAACCTGTCAGAGTTTACTCATCAGGAAGGGTCGAGGCACACATTTTAATGTAACATAGTGTGAATTCAACACTCACAAACACCCCATTTAATTACAGAGAAACTGGGTGTCATGGTGACTGAGGGAGCTCTATATTCCCACTTAGTTTCTCCAGAAAAATATCAAAATAGATCTTGAATAGAGGTCGACCGATGTGGATTTTGCCGATACTGATAACTAAAAGTTGGTAGGAAAGGCCGGTAACCGACTAAACCAAGTAGGCATAGCTGCAGGCCGGAGACTTCCAAAAGAGGGCGGGATCTCCAAAAGAGGGCGGGATCACTTCCTCTCATGGTTAAGGTTAGGGGCTCTTTATATCATTAAAGGCAATTTGTAGCTCACACCCTTGTTGATTAAATCGCCTGATAGTTTTTAAAATAAAAAATTTACTGTGGGGGGCAAAGACAAAGTCCCAGAAGCAGTTTTATGTTCAACCAAAATCCTAATAAAAAGAAAAAAATAAGATTTGGTGCATAACGCGTGACTTTTCCGTATAAACAAGCCCGAAACACGCCAGGGACTCTTGACGAAAAAACTATCAGCAACTATCGGCATAGAGTTTTTGCCGATAACCGATAGTTCCAAAAAGCAACTATCGGCACCTATTAATCGGTAAAACCGATATATCGGTCTACCTTTAATATTGAATCAAACCAACCAGCTCTGAGGTGAATCACACTATAAAGTACTTTAGTTTCGAGTAAAACAATATGTGAAATATCAGACAAAAATACAAATGTGTGAGTGTGAACTGGGAATAAATGAACTACTGATGCCATGAAGCACTGCGATGTGTTTATGGTTTAACAGGTGTGAACTGCACAACTCAAACAACACGCATGTACATGTGTCATTCATTTTTAACCCCAGTCAAATCATGATGCATCACAAATCATTCCTGCAATTTCAACAAATCCTCAACTATGCCTGCCAGCTAGAAAAACATGACCTTGGTGACATATTTAAATCAGCAGAACGACCGACTTAATCCATAACAGCCATATTAAGCATTCATGCATTTATCCATCATCAGCTATTTTTTTTGAAGAGGATGTGACTAGCAGACTCTCCCCGACAGACAGAACATAATTATTACTGTATATATTATATTGCTTTTGTGTAATAACTCAAATCAAACACAGAATCAAAGACAAACTGAACTTATATCAGTGCAACAAAGCTCCATTCACTGTGAGCAAACACACACACACACACACACACACACACACCATTTGCTTTACTGCTGGTTTAATGAGCACAACCGACTGTTGAACACGAACCCCCTCGAGCATCACTGTTAGTTTGTATATGAGGTGCATTAATGCACACGGACTCTATAGAAACTACCGGTCGCTCACATGCAATCAGCTTTAGACACAAACACACATGATGAATGCTGACAACAAACCACAATGAAACTAAATACTGCTTTGTCTGATCATTCACGCTCGAGTGAAAGGTCATGAATGCACAAATCAGTATTGTTAATATATGATTGCAGTTAAAAACCATGTTCTTGCACAAGAGTTGCATGAGTCAATAAACCGTCATCCGTCTCCTCTCGAGTTTCAGAAGAGATCTCAACAATGTCTCAAACGGTTTGTCAAATCTCATTTATTGTATAGATTCATACTTTAGCTGTTTGTCAGCCACTGACTCGTTTGAGTTGACTTTTATTTCTCCAAGGACTTTTAGGAGAAACATCTGAGACAAGGTTGATACTTTAATGAAACATCACTGAGAACACAATTAAAGGGGAAGTGTGACATATTTTTGGATGTTTAACCCTTTAAGCTCTGAAGGTGTTTTTAAAGATTTCCTGTTTCGGCTCCATACCCAAAATTACAGTTACATTTTTCAATGATATAGATTAATGTATTTTAATGATACATTGTAAAACTCTCAGCCTAAGAAACTTCACACAAAAAATTAAGCCACATTATTTTTTCTTATTTTTCTGATTTGACATTACATATCTCTGGGTGTGAATAAGGTGGCTCTAAAAAGCTGCTTTTGTTTTGTTCACAATCATGTCAGCTGTATCTGAGAGAAATTTAGTGTCGATACAACAAAGCAATCAAAAGTTCCAACATTACAAATATAATTGATCATAGTGTCCAAAAACATCTCCAAACAAATAAAAGATAATAATTGTACATAAGAACTAATTACACATGCAAACACAACAATGACTAAAGGTTTGCATAGCATGCAGACATGATTTTAGTCATGAGATTTCACAGAATGAGTTTCATTCTGTGCCATTTGAGTCATCATTGAGTCTGTGTCATGTATTTGGCGCCATCTCCTGGTGGTCATATGTAACATTGTGCTTCATGTGGATTATCTAATGATCAATACATCTGATTACCTTGTGTGTGGACTCGTTTGAAAGATAATCATCTTATTCAGTTTCATTCTGTGCCATTTGAGTCATCATTGAGTCATCATTGTGGATTATCTAATGATCTATACATCTGATTATCTTGTGTGTGGACTCGTTTAAAGGATAATCACGTCCTCTAAATAATCATATGTGATGTTTTATGTTCCATTTATATTTCCTGAAGTTATAAGCAAAAACGCAGCATATAACGCAACATATGACACATGACTATTTGATCAGTTTGATATTTTTGTTGATTGCAATAATATGTACAGTGCAACTTTTTTTTATAAATTATCAAAACGTAACACTTCTGATCTATCTGCACATTTTAAAGCACTTGTTCAGTTTTGGTCATAATGTCTACATGCATTGGAAAGTACAGCTTCTAAACTTTCAAACAATACCAATTTTGTGTCGGTCAAGACTGCAGTTATTAATATTTTGACGAATATTTGCTTTTCTCACGGGCCCATCCAAGCGTAAAGGGTTAAACACATGTGGTGTATCTCTGTTTAATATTCAAAGGCAGCTATAAATAAATCATTCGCAGTTTGATTCAACAAAATAACTGCTGATGCTACTAAAACATTGCTCAGAGTCAAAGAATTTTATTATAATTGGATTAAGTAAAAAAAAGGCGTCTGGGTCAAAATGGCCGGAACACAACAAATAGAGGTTAAGAATAAACCGTCAATTTTGTGTTACATGTAAACACTTCACCTTAAAGATTCTCTGAGCAATACAAATTTTCCTCAGATTATTAAATGTTGTGGATGTGTACCGGGGCTGTTGGCCACTGAATCAAAGTGGCAGTTGGCGAGCATGAAGTGTTGCGCTGTCGTCTTTGGCTCTAGTTTGACAGCGATGTTGGTCACACGGTCGTAGTAACTGGTGAAGCCGCCCAGGAAATCAATGCTGAATGAGCCGGTGGGTCGCTGGACGTCCACTGTGATGGCGTGCGGTCCGTTCACACTCTCCAACCGAATCTGTTCGATCTGTTCCAGGATGTAGTTCACAGTCGCGATCTCGTTCTCGGGGCTTCCTACGGTTCGTGGTCCGACACTGGTGATCTGCTCCAAATGCTTCCTGTTACAAAGACATGACACACACACACACTCACAACTGTAAATGTCCTGTAACTACTTAAAGTGCATGTCGGGTCAATGACGAGACACATAAGATTATACAAACATATTTCAATGTTAAACTTGTTTTCAATTACGGTGTTCAAAGTCGTTTTGATATTTTTTCTGGGGCTTAAAGTCAAAAATGTCATGTGGTGTAACCATCAGGAGACAGTAAATATTCTCATTAAAAGCAAAAATTCTTAAAAATTTTTAATGTTGGCATGAGTTGCGCGGAATAATCTATTATCATTATTTTTAAAAATAAGCAATTTTTTTTTTTAAATATGATTAATATTTGAAAAACTTTAGTCCACCAAATAAAAGTCATGTGGTTTAACTAACATGTATGTAAAAAACTGAGAAAACCTCTTGTATTTTTATATAATTATATATCAATATTTTGACATTTTAATGTTTAATTTGGTGCATTAACATATTTTATTTGCATTAAACATTTTAATTTGGTGTAACCATGAGAAAAGTAATTGATATTCTTGACTTAAAATTTAATGATATTTGTAAAAAATATTTTTCACCTTGAAACGCAGATATGAAAACTTTATTTAAAATTAATAATTAAGTTGCATTCACGCTCGTATATAATTAAGGTGCACGTAAAATATTCAAATACCTTTTGGTCACACCACACGACATTGTAGCGTTTTATAGAGAACGCTATAAACGTTTGTCAAAAAACTACGAACTTAACACAAGTGTTTCAAACTACGTTTTTTTAATAAATATATTTCTCATAGCAACCTTATTTGTCAATGACATATATCTAGCCAAGAAAAATATTGTGGGACTTTTAAGTATAAACAAGCCTGAATGATACCAGGGACTCTTATTTTGAAATTTTGAAAAAAATATCAGCAACTATCGCCATAGCTTTTTGCCGATAACCAACCGTTTCAAAAGCAACTATCGGCACGGATCAATCGGTAAAACCCGTACATCGGTCTATTGTGTACTCTCTCATGTACTCAAGGTGCACGGAAACTATTTTAATACCTTATACATGATGGTCACACCACATTAAATACATGTTTTGTAGAGAATGCTATAAATGTTTTTCAAAAATGTGTGAAAACGACAAACTTATCACAAGTGTTTCAAACAACGTTTTTATATATTTCTCCTTTTCTGTCACTTCTGACAACCTTATTTGTCAATGACCCATACATTTATCCAAAAAAATATATATTTGAAAACTTTTTATAAATTAATAATTACATTGTGTACTAGAGGTGACCAATAGTGGATTTTGCCAATACGATAACTAATTATTCAACCGATAGTTTTTAAAAATGATTTATAGAATGTCAAAACAAATTTCTATATATATATATATATATATATAAATATTATTTCTTTACTATGCCGGACAAATACAAATAGTTAAAACTGAAAACATTAATAATCATAATCATAATCATTAATAAACATAATCCGGGACTTCAAGACTAAAACACACCGGGGACTCTTATTTTGAAATGACCGATTTATCTGCACCGATTAACTGTTAAAACGATATATCGGTATACCTCTATTGCACACATTCATATCTAATTACGGTGCAGGGAAACTATTTTAATACATTTTACTTGAAGGTCAACACTTTACATTTTAAGATTACTCATTATTATACCCTTCAAAAGTTTGTTTAACGTCAACATGAAACTATTTTACTTCCTTATCGTGATGCGTTTCCACATGAACGGTGAGTATTTACAGTATGTTTGTGTAAGTACAGT
Organism: Moxostoma hubbsi; assembly: GCA_032164185.1. NCBI lineage: Eukaryota > Metazoa > Chordata > Actinopteri > Cypriniformes > Catostomidae > Moxostoma > Moxostoma hubbsi. The sequence continues at coordinate 158,211 of JAVLUX010000074.1, forward strand.
ATACTGACATAAAAGTACCATGTTTTGGCTTTTTTTTACCATAGCTATACCATAATGTTGTTTTGAGTCCAGAGTACAGGTTTTAAATATCAAACATGTTTTATTATGATCACTGTTCTGTGGTACCGGGTCTCACCTGGCCCGGATGGCGTTGAATTCCCCGCTGGATCTGATGACGAGCATCTGTAGAGAGATCAGAACCAGAACCCACAGCAGACACACGAACCCGAACAGCAGCAGCAGAACCGAACTCTCCCCCAGCAGCTGCGCGCTCACCTCCGGCTTCTGCTTCCGCCGCCGCGCCGCGTGTCCGAGCCCGTTCAGTCCGGCCGGTTCACCAGCACAGTCCCGCTGGTTCTGATTGTTCTGGACGGGTTTTATCCGGCGCACAGTACAGTCTCTCTCCATGTTAACTGCTGCGGACAGAGCGAACGGAAGCCGCGGTGGGACAAACTTCAGGTATAGAAGTGGGCGGGGCCAGATGCAACACTCCCGCCTATATAGACAGATACCCCGCCCACTCGCGGTTTCCTTTATTACTGCTGTATGACGCCACCTACTGTGTGACTACAGACACTATTATTGAGACTGATGTGTCTGTCACCTGTTGAGGGATCAGAAACACTTTTATATTGTACAACTGCTCCAAATCTGCAGAAACACACTCAAAATGCATTTCAATGGAATTTATCATATATATTTCATATAAATGTATTTTATTTTATAACAACATGAATATATGTTTATTATAATCTCTTGAATCACTTCATTCATATCTCAGTTTGCATGTTTTGGGCTTGTGTGATTCAGATTTGACTCTTTCCTGTCCTGTAATTATGGGTGTAGTGTCTGTAGTCACACAGTAGGTGGCGTTATACATCACTTCAACTCATTATTTGACATCTAGTGTTTTTAAAAGTCTGTTTTAATCCATCATTCATGGTAGTACACTATCCTCTATACTGCACAAATACAAAGAGTATGTTAGTATGCTGTTCCAAAAATAGATATCTGACACTCATCTCAGCTGATGGAGTCTCTACAAATCAACTGTTGACTTCAATCAGGGGCGTTCAATAATGGTAGAAACAGGAGATGATAGAAATGTTCTTGATCTGTATTTCAGAAGATGAATGTTTGATTTGCATTATTATAGAAATACAGATGATACAGATGACAGAGTTCCTGCAGTGTTTCCAGAACAATCCTTCTGTCCTCATGACTTTTCTTTCATGTTATTGTGTGTTTATGATCTGTTCTCATCTGTCAATATCTCTCATTGAATGACACTCAGATTTGTGTGGATCATGAGAGACTGGAAATGAACAACAGAAATATAAGGTTAAATCAGAGAGAGAAACAGAGTTTGAATATATCTACAGTAAATCAAATGACACGTCTGTTTATGACATCACTGATAATAAAATACTCACAGTCTGGATTTTCACGTTTGCTTTTTTGACGCTGAAGTTTAATTGATGTTTTCTCAGTTGATTCATTAGATTGTGAGTGTTTCTCTTTGTGCTCATGATTGTTCTTCTGATGATCCACATTTGATCTGTCACTCATCATCTACATCATCATCATCATCTTCATCATCATCTTCATCATCATCTTCATCATCATCATCATCTTCATCATCATCTTCATCATCATCATCATCATCTTCATCATCATCATCATCTACAACTTCTTCATCTTCATCTTCATCATCATCTTCTTCATCATCATCTAGACCTTCATCTTCATCATCATCTTCATCATCTTCTACAACTTTATCTTCATCATCA
>JAVLUX010000074.1:165000-175814 GCA_032164185.1 Moxostoma hubbsi
GTGTGAGGGTTCTCACGAGGGGAGGGTGATCGTTTTTCTTGTTTCAAACTTTTCTAAACTTTTGTTCAATTTTTTCTGTTTAAACGTAATTTTAAAGTGATAAGAAGAGTATTTTTGAGGATCAGATTGGGAGCGGGATGGCGTCCCTTACGCCACCTGTTTCCCTCCGCCATGGAGTTAGGTGTGTGACGGCGAACGGGGTGAATGTGGAGGAAGTGTTACTTGCAGTTGGACAGGAGATCGGCTATCAGAACATTTCATCTGCCTCGCGAATGAATAAAGCGGTGGTTGTTTTTGTAAAAGAAGAGAACCAAGTGAATCGGCTTATAACCAGTGGAATAGTAATTACTGTTTTGCCGCTGGTTGCTCCAACTATTAGGGTAACTGTTTCGAACGTACCACCTTTTATACAAAGTAAAGAAATTGAACGAGAGCTTTTGCGATTTGGAAAGCTAGCTAGCGCAATTAAAACCGTTCCTCTCGGATGTAGAAATGAAGCGCTAAAACACGTAATGTCGTTTAGAAGACAGGTGTTTATGTTCCTGAATGAACAGGAGTTAGATGTGTCTTTTAAAGTTTGGCATGAGGGAAGAGCGTACATGGTTTACGCAAATACTGGAAACATGAAATGTTTTGAGTGTGGAGATGTTGGGCATAAGCGTGTAGCATGCCCACATAAAGCTCAAGCTGCTGAAGAGGCCGCTAGACACACGGATGAGGTTGATCCTGTGAATGATCCTGAAAACGTGCAGTCTGTAGATGTGGAAGAGAATGAGCCTCAGGGAGCTGAGGAAGATGTTGAAGTAAATGTAGAAAATGACAACCAAATTGAAGAAAGTGGGTTTGTGAATAATGAAACAATAGAAACGGTGGTAAACAATGTAAGGAGGGAGGACATGGAAAATGTTGCAAGTGCAAGTGGAGGAAATGGTGTTGGAAGTGAGAACATTGGTGATGCAGAAATGAGAGATGATGAAGATGCATGTTCTGAGTTTTCAGACATTGGGTCACAAGTGATGGAAGACATGTACTCTTTAGAGGAAATTAATGACTTTTTGGATACAACATTTGGTAAAGTGGTAGAAGTAGAGGAGTTTTTTCCAGATGTGGACAAATTTATAATTTCAGTGTTGTTTCTGCAAAAAAGAATGAGCTATGAAGTTTTGGATAAAAAGAAAAGATTCCAGCTGAAAAAGATAGTAACGAAATTGAGGAAAAGGAAAGTGAAAGTTTAAAAAATAGATATGAATAAATCACAAGTGGTGTTCTTTACTCTGTGTCTTTTCTTTTCAGTTTCTATCTATTTCTTCTTATTTCTCTATATGGATGTGTGGAGAGTGGGATCATTAAATATTAATGTGGGTAGGGACAAGAATAAATTAGCGCAGATTTCAGAGTTTTTAAGATTTGAAAAGGTTGATGTTTGTTTTTTACAAGAAACGCATACAGACACTGATAACGAAGTTGAATGGGGGTTATGGTGGAAAGGGAATTTTGCCTTGAGTCATGATACAAGAAATAGTGCTGGGGTAGCAATTTTATTTTCTAAAAGTGTGAATATTGTAAAGGTAGAAGAAATTGTTAAAGGAAGATTATTATTAACACATATTGAGTATAAAGGAATAGAATTTGTATTTGTTAATGTGTATGCTCCTAATAATGGTCCAGAGAGGCTGATATTTTTTATGGAATTAAGAAATGTGATTGAAAAATATGATGATAATGTTTGTCTAATACTTGGAGGTGATTGGAATTGTACAACAGACTTTGTTGTTGATAGAAATGGAGAAGAGCCTCATAGTAAGTCAAGCGATGCGTTAAAAAAAGTTATTAATGAATTCCAGTTAATAGATGTATGGAGAATGAGAAATGAAGGAGTAAAGCAGTATACATGGTTAAGAGTGGTTGATAATAGAATTAGTGGAGCGAGACTGGATAGGTTTTATTTAAAAAAGACATGGAACAATAAGGTGATGAATACTTTTATTAGACCCAATGGTTTTTCAGACCATCATATGATTATTCTAGATGTTATTTTGAAGACACCCAGATCTAATTATTACTGGATTTTTAACATTAAGTTGTTACAGGATGTCTCTTTTTGTGAAAAATTTAATTTGTTCTGGGATATTTGGAGATTGAAGAAAAAATTCATTTGAAAACCTAAGCCAATGGTGGGATGTGGGCAAGACAAATATAAAAATGTTTTGTCAAAAATATGCTTTCCACTCATCAACTATATTGAAAGCAACAGTGAAAGCTTTACAAAGTGACATGGAGTTCATTGAAAGACAAGTTGTAAATAATAATGAAGATGTACAGTGTAATGTGTTAAATAAGAAAAGACAAGAGCTGAGCTTACTCTTACACAAGCAAGCAAAAGGAGCATTGATAAGATCAAGATACTGTTCCATAAAAGAAATGGATGCTCCAAGTGCTTTCTTTTTTAACCTTGAAAGAAAACATGTCCAACAAAAGATGATGTGCCATCTTCGTCGTCCGGACGGATCAGTTACATCAGATCCTACAGAAATGAGGAGACTGGCAGGAGACTTTTATAAACAGTTGTATACAGCTGAGAGTTGTGACATTGACTGTACTGAAGACTTGCTTAAAGAGTTACCTCAGCTTGGAGAAAAACAGAAACAAGAGCTGGACGATTTAATCACCTTTCAAGAGTTCACAGAGGCTATGAGGCAACTATCTAGAGGTAGATCTCCTGGAATCGATGGATTACCGGCGGAGTTTTATCAACATTTCTGGGGCCAAATAGGACCAGATTTATATGAAGTAATTTTAGAATGTATAAAAAATAACTCACTTCCAATAAGTTGTCGTCGAGCAGTTTTGTCATTGCTTCCAAAAAAAGGAGAACTTGGACTGTTAAAAAACTGGAGACCAGTATCGCTGTTGTGTCTGGACTATAAGATTGTCTCGAAGTGTTTAGCAAATAGACTCAAGCACTGTCTAGATTTGTTGATTAAGAATGATCAAACATATTGCATTCCTAAGAGATCTATTATAGATAGTCTTTTCTTAGTGAGAGATATAATTGAATTCAATCAAGATATTAAAAATGATATAGGAGTGTTGTCATTGGATCAAGAAAAAGCGTTTGATCGTGTTGATCATGAATATCTATTTAAAGTGTTAAAGGGTTATGGATTTGGCGATGTTTTTATTTCATATATTAAGCTGTTGTATTCTAATGTGTTTGTGATGGTGAAAGTAGGAGGTGGGTTAAGTGCTCCAATACCAGTGACAAGAGGCATAAGGCAAGGTTGTCCAATTTCTGGACAACTATATAGCCTAATTATTGAAACTTTATTATGTAGGTTGAGGAGGGATTTAAATGGCACTGTAATCCCTCATGTTAATGGTCATTCTAAGGTGGTTTTATCAGCCTATGCAGACGACATTACAGTTTTTATTACAGAAAAAGAAGATATTGAAATTTTAACAAAAGATATTGAATTATATGAAAAAGCCTCCTCTGCTAAGGTCAATTGGACAAAAAGTGAAGGTTTTATGAATGGTAATTTGAAAAATTTTCCACAACTTCCAGGAGGGTTGCAATGGAGAAAAGATGGATTAAAGATTTTAGGAGTTTTTTTAGGAAATGAACAATTTCAAAAGAAAAACTGGGAGGGTTTGATAGAAAAGGTGTCTGCCCGATTGTCGAAGTGGCGATGGCTATTACCACAATTGTCATATCGAGGAAGGGTGCTGGTAGTAAACAATCTGGCTGCTTCTATTCTGTGGCATAGGACTATGGTCATGGAGCCACCAGAGGAGTTGATCTCCAGTGTACAGAAGACAATAGTGAACTTTTTCTGGGATGGACAACATTGGTTGCGTGCTGCAGTATTATACCTACCAGTACAAGAAGGCGGTCAAGGACTGGTGGATGTCAGGAATAAAATCCGTGCTTTCAGGATACAAGCTGCACAGAGATTTCTGTATGACAAAGATGTGCTTTGGGGAAAAACTGCAAGTGCGATTATGAGGAGAGTTGGTGGTTTTGGACTTGATAAACAGCTATTTTTAATGAAGCTTGAAGAGATGAACTTGTCTGAGCTCACTGTTTTTTATAGAGCTATGTTGCAAACATTCTGTTATAAGAACAGAACGGAATATGAACAATCTGGAACTTTGGGCACCGGAGGAACCACTTTTTTTTAATCCATTGATTCAAACCAGAGTACTGTCTTCTGTGACTGTACGACAGTGTTTAATAAGGAATGGAATTGTTAAGCTGGATCATTTATTGAATGACGGAGGATGGAAATCGATTGATGAACTTAAAGAAGTAACGGGTCTGAGATCTACACGTCTGGTGTCAAAACTAAAGGAAGAAATTTACAACGCATTACCAAGTGGATACAGAAGATTTATTGCACAAAGACATGAGAATATCCAGGACATGGGGAATAATGTGCAATTTCCAGATCTGGTAATTTCTTCAGCTATAAAGGAGGATGAAGAAGAGGTGGTGGACGCCATTTTATCCTCTGGGAAACGTCAGTTTTGTTCCTTTAAAAGCACGACAAAGAAGGAACTATACAACATCACAGTAAAGGCAAGCCATCAGGACTCTTTGAGAAAACAGAAGGCTTCAAGGTGGCCAGATTTGTTGAGGCCAGACTTCCTGATACGAGACAGGTGGAGAGCCCTATATAAGCCTCCTGTGGAGAAGCGGTCCGCAGATCTGCAGTGGAGGATAATATATGGGGCAATAGCAACAGACGGACATGTGGCACACCTGAATACAGCGGTAAAGGGGGAATGTCGATTCTGTGGGGAAAAAGAGGATATAGAGCACTTGTTTTTAAAGTGTGAGAGATTAAAAGGTATTTTTAGATTGCTTGGGAGCTGGTTTGACAAATTTGATGAGTTTTTTTCGGATAGGGTGTTTATTGGAGGAATTAAATATACATTTTTAAAAAGGAAAAAAATGTGTTTATTAAATTACCTGATTGGAACGGCTAAACTGGCAGTGTGGAAAACACGGAAAAATAAAGGGTTACAATTGGCAACTACAGATCCTGAAGAAATGTGCAAGCGACTTGTAGCAGGGAGGCTAAAAATTGAATTTGCGTATTATAGGTTGACAAATAATTTATTTGGTTTTTGTGATTTATGGTGTGTCGATGAAGTGTTATGTATGTTACATGAGGATCAGTTTGTTTTAAAATTTTAATTTTTAATAAGGTTTTCTAATAAGAGTACACATGTATTTATAGTAGTGGTGATATTGTTCATAATTGTGAAGTAGAAATGTATAAATAAAGGTATTGTTAAACCTCTCTCTCTCTCTCTCTCTCTCTCTCTCTCTCCCTATGTCTCTCTCTCTCTCTCTCTCTCTCTCTCTCTCTCACGAGCACACACACTAACACAAGGGTTTAAAATGTGTTATTTATTATTATATACTGAAAAGAAAAGTCTTTTACTTTATGAAAGGTCATGTAAGTGTAATCTGTCCTGCTCGACCCGCTCCGAGCGGGATTCAAACCGGTGACTCGGGCATGGGAGGCGGGCACACTAACGAGGAAACTAAACAGTGGGTCACTCGTGTGCCTCTTGAGGACAGGGGAATTTACACATACCACACAGCTATCATGTACCAGCTGACTATCATTACATCATCACCAACATCTATTTATTTACAATAAACCCGAACCAGCATCTGTCAACATTTATTCATGTAACGAGATCAATGAATGTCCCAGAAAATTCATTCTCTTCATTCTTAATAATGCACTAAGATGTGTAACTTCTGTCAGTCACTACTCCAGTATATGTCACTTTACATTCATGCAAAGTATTTCTTATGTATTTATTAACTAACTTCAACTTTTCATTTACTGTATAAATGTGTACTATTATAAAACATTATTGCAGGACTTCTGAAGTCACATGAGAAGTCCTGCAATTGACTTCAATTACATTAAAGGAATAGTTATGTGTTCATTTACTCACTCTCATGTAGTTTCAAATCTGTGTGACTCTTTCCTCAGTTGAACACAAAGTAGATGTTTATCTTAATGTGAGAAATAAATGATCAGATGAACAAGAGCAAGTGAGAAAATGATCAAAGAGCAACAAGTCATTTGAGAACTTCCTGTTATGAAACGGTCCTAGTGTTCGCTTCATGATGGCTGGACGTCTGTTGCCATAGCTACTGCTCCTGACAGTTGACAAACGGAAACAGCAGAGCGCATCATCCTCTCGCACCACACAATTTAAAATCCCCCATCCTAGTTCCAAAATGAGGTTTAAGTAATTTAGAAAAATGCACGAAACGAAACATACTACATTTCACTGATTCGGTTGTGTTTTGATGATTAGAGTAATTGATGTGTAAAAAATCAAATAATTGGTGGTGGTGGGGGGCCCCGAACCAATCGCGGGACCCTAAACAAATGTTTAGTTTGTTTATTGGGTCGGGCCGGCCCTGCTCACAGCTCTCGTGTCCTCATGATCTGTTGAAAATGGTCAACTCTGACGAAACTGTAGCGCATCTTTTGGGGTTTTGTCCCGTTACTAAAATGTTCTGGCAAGATGTTTTAGGATTTATTAGGAATGACATTTTTAATGAGTGTTGTATTGGAAGGATGTGCTTCTAGGCTTTATTGATTATGATCAATCTAAAAAAGGTCAATTTTATGTAATTAATCTGATCTTGTTCCTCGCCAAGTTCCACATTCATAAATCTAAATATCGAAATGCTAAACCTCTCTTTCTTGTTTTTTATGAAAGAACTTGAAAAATATCTCATTTCAATTCAATTGTCTGAGAACAGAAAAGCCTTAAAAACATTTTCTGTTTGCAATACTTTTCCTTTTTTCAGTGTCATTTAATTATCATAATTTGTCAATATGTACAATTTATATTATGTGCACCCCCAGCTTTAATTTCTTTTATTTGTATTTTTATGTATTTTGTTGTTGACTTTTACTTACTGTACTGTTCATCAATAAAACAAATAAAAAAAAAATTATCTGTTAAATGTGCTGCAGAGGGCGGGGACATCAGTATATATGTGTGTGTGTGTGTGTGTGTGTGTGTGTGTGTGTGTGTGTGTGTGTGTGTGTGTGTGTGTGTGTGTGTGTGTTCGACTTCATGACGTCACAGTTACAGTAACTGGATAGTTATTTGTAACAGGAAATTCTCAGAATCAACACTCTTGAACAGGCCACGCCCCCTTCTGTTGTCCCCTGTTACTCTATAAACACCGTGAGTGAGTTTATTCGCACATTGAACAGTTCATGAAGCTTGTGAAACACGTCCAGGATATAAAGTGATTTTCTCTTTGATTTACAGTATATTAGTGATATGATTACAGACTGTTGTTGGATGTCTCTACATGAATATTAATGTCAGATCATTTGATATGAAATGAATCAGTGTGATAATGAAGAGATACAGTATAAATGAACATGTTTCACTGCATTAATGACTATAAATCACTCAAATCAACATCTCTTGAAGATTTATACAGACATCCACAACAGTCTGTAATCATATCACTAATATACTGTAAATCAAAGAGAAAATCACTTTATATCCTGGACGTGTTTCACAAGCTTCATGAACTGTCAGGGACGTCGTTAGGCCTATTTTAGGGGGGCTGAAGCTACCCCAAAATGTTCCCAAGCCCCCCTAAATGATATTAAGAACAACAATAACAATTCGATTTATCAATAACCGTATCCTCATTCATATTTAGAATTAGACGCAACAAATGATATATATATAATCCAGCTACAAAAAATAGCCGAAAAGTCGGAAGTTGAACAGAAGTACAAAGAGTCGTTGTGCGATCAAGATGATGCACCGCAGCGGTCTCGTTGCACACACCACACACACACACACACACACACACACACACACACACACACACACACACACTGTGATAGAGTGCGATACTCTGAAGGGATAATACTGGTCTGAACAGTTTTCCTTTGACAGGGCCCAGTCAAAGAGAAGGGCACGGAGAAGATATTCCAACAAAACTTTAATTATTGAAGTTTGAGTACAGGCATCGGTGTACAGATAGTTATGTAGGTTTTGTGTGTGTAGTGGTCTATAAAGAAAACAAAGAATGAAATAATTAAATCACGATGTACAAAAGTATAAAAAACAATGTACAAAATGTATACAGTAATATCCAATATAATAATAAACATTGAATCAGAATACTAAAACATATTAATTTGGTCAAATAAGTCGAAAAGAGCCATAAACAACTAATTTACAGGCATAGAAAAGTGGTCTTTGCTTCCCTCTAGTGGAGCGGGCGCAACCTGCACCCCATGCGCTCAACACGTGAGGGGCTCATAGTCAGCGAGTGCCGAACTACACTCTAGGCGCGTCTAAAGACGACACAGAGGCTAAACACGATTTAGCTGTAGGACTAAAGGACATAATAACTGAAATATAGCGCTCGAGAATAACAGCCTAAGGCTGAAAATAATGTAAAGGAAACAATCTCCAGTCTAACACGTCTAATAACAGTCACATAATACCTATTAACTAAAGAAATACACACGAAAGTATCAAACCCATGCATATAAAATACTTAACAGGAAAACAGAGTTAAGTATTTTTCCAGAGAAAGGGGATATTTTGTTTGCTATGTAAAACTGTAGTCTAGCTAGAGTGAACAAGCAAAATACAAGAAATGGTGAACTAGCAAGCTAATGACAACTCTTTATTCTTTGCCAATAATATAACCTCTCTCTATAATAGGCATATAAACAATATCAATCCCCACAGAATGTTGCTGTCACTGAAAACTAAATGTCATAGTGTCCCTGTTAATGCTATTACCGTTATATCCTCAATTCATTGAGCAGATAAGATGGATATTCGAAGATATTTTAGCAGAGAGAGAAAGAGAAGCAGCCGCAGGAGATTGGGCAGGCCAGTTGATTCTGAGGGAGCCGGTGTGATTGAGGTCAGTAATGGTCTATAGGTCTAAGGATTGTTTTGTTTGCACTATGCATTAGCCTAAACTAAATTATTTCATATTTATTATATATGCTAGCTATACCAATTTAACTTTCTGCATTCATTGCTGTGATAAATTAAATAAATACGTAGATGTTACCTAAATGTAGGCTAAAGATGAGCAAATGCCCACAGATACACATGTCGAAACTAAAATGAAAGGCAACCCTTTTGATGCTTCCACCAATGAAGTAGACAATAAACAAAAAGTAACGGTTGACTGGTTTGAAAATGATTTCATTCTTAATTTTCCTTTATTGAATACTGCCTTTTTGTTGTTGAGTTCTATCATACATTGTATACATCATTTGGCAGAATAAATCATCTTTAATTGAGAAACGCTCAAACCTGTGTTGTTCAAATTTCACTATGACCTTAAAATTCTGGTTCTTGGGTTAAACTGTATGCAAGCCAAACTAACACAGCAACATTACACTCTGATTGAACCAATCCACAGCGCAGTTACAGTAATTAGAGTAATTAAACAGCATTCTGTGGACAACTTATGTTATATAGAGAGGAATTAGATATAGTATGCTATTACATTATCATACATTTACATGAGCAGACAGATAGCATTTAAGTCATTGCTTATAGAATAACTCATCAGGGAGCAAAGTCTGGCCTAAGTAAATGCCCCCATGCAGCTTTGATGTGTCTAAAAGCAACATTACAGTAACTTTTCTTTAACAGAGTGGAAATGGAAGAAGAGGATATGTCTGTCACGTTTTACTGTTAACATCTTGGTTTCTTGACTGGTTGTTGACTAAGTGTAGCTCTAGATGTGAGTGCAAAGATTTTTGCAAATGTAAGGTTACAAATACCCTGGGGGCAAGCCCCCCCTGTCTTCCAATCCTAGTGACGTCCCTGGGGTGAACTGTCTTTGCACTGCTGACTAACCTGAATAAAATAGACAGGTTATTGTCTATGCTGGTTTATCCAGCCTTTAATGATCTCTGTTGTGGTTGAACATAATGATTTGCCGAATATTTGCAAAATAAAGGTGTAACTGTTTTTGCAGTTTTCTCTATTCTTTTTTCTACTCTCTAAGCTTTAATTGTTTATTTAAACTCATTTTTTTTCTAGGAAAAAATACTAGGCCCACCTACTTTTTCACTGGCCTGCCCAAAATACAATTTCTGCCTATGCCACTGGTTTCGTTTTTGTGTATTTTTCTAAATTTCTTAAACCATCATTTTGGAACTAGGATGGGGGATTTTAAATTGTGTGGTGCGAGAGGATGATGCGCTCTGCTGTTTCCGTTTGTCAACTGTCAGGAGCAGTAGCTATGGCAACAGACGTCAGCCATCATGAAGCGAACACTAGGACCGTTTCATAACAGGAAGTTCTCAAATGACTTGTTGCTTTTGGCCATTTTCTCACTTTCTCTTCTTCATCCGAGCATTTATTTATTTCTGTGTGTGTGTGTGTGTGTGTGAGAGAGAGAGAGAGAGAGTGAGTGTGCGTGTGTGTGTGTGTGTGTGTGTGTGAGATGAGAGAGAGAGAGAGAGAGAGAGAGAGTGTGTGTGAGAGAGAGATGAGGAGAGAGAGGAGTGTGTGTGTGTGTGAGAGAGAGAGAGAGAGACAGAGAGAGAGTGTGTGTGTGTGTGTGTGTGAGAGAGAGAGAGAGTGTGTGTGTGTGTGTGTGTGAGAGAGAGAGAGAGTGTGTGTGTGTGTGTGTGTGAGAGAGAGAGAGAGAGAGTGTGTGTGTGTGTGTGTGAGAGAGAGAGAGAGTGTGTGTGTGTGTGAGAGAGAGAGAGAGAGAGAGAGTGTGTGTGTGTGTGAGAAGAGAGAGAGTGTGT
>JAVLUX010000075.1:0-22500 GCA_032164185.1 Moxostoma hubbsi
GTGGTGGTCTTTTGTGTCCTTGTGGCTTTAATATATATATTTTTTCTTTTCTCTTTCTTTCTTTCCTCTCTCTTTTTTTGTTTTTTGGTGAAGTTATGTAGATAATTATATTTATAACTGAGTGCCTAAACCAGTCTTTGTACTGGGAAGTATGGGCGGCTACAGGGAGCTTACTGGCGCTGGATTCACTCACGTGTCGCCCAGGAGTGAAGGTGGTGGCTGCGGGGAGTGTGGAGGAGTGTAGGTGTTGCGGTTGGTGATAGTAGTGGGTCATTGAGTGACGTGTTAGCGGCGTCTAGAATGCATACTCTGTTGTGCTGTTCCCTGAGTACTGTAGAGAAGCGAACGAAATGGTTGGAAAGGGGAATAAACGATAGGTGGTTTATTTACCAAGTACATACCTCATTCTACCCCCCGCTAAAAAGGTACTATTTCAAATGCCCCCCCTTTATTAACGATGAGGTTTTGGTCAAAGATTGTCACGTTTTGGAAAAACTGATTGCTTCCAGAGAAAAAGATCACCATAGGGAGTAAGTCGAGTTGGTTGAAACATGTTGTGTCTTTCAGGGCGATTCTACGTACATGTTATTACAACGGAAACAGAACTGTCTTGATCTAAATCTAAACTCAGAGTTGATGATTTTGCTTTATACAGTTTTTGTCACTACAACCCCGAAGAGGTGTTTTGGTTGTGGAAAGACTGGTCATCTGATACGCAGGTGCCCAGAAAACATCGCTCACACAGTGAGCAGGAATGATGGTGTCGAAAGATAACACCCGTGCAAAATGAAAGATGGTGGAAAGTCGCCAGTACTTCTAAATGCGCTGAGCTCTAGTGCTCAAAAAAGAGATGTGTTAGAGGAAAATAATGTTGTGTCTGATCTGACCTATACAAGGTGTTAAAAGGTGATTGAAATATACAAAACGAAATTAGATACGTTAAAAACAGTGAGTTTGACGAAAGCAACAACACTTGATTGTGCAGGAAGGCTCTGCTCGATACACAAACAAGTTTGAGCCAGATTTCTGATAATGAGCAATCGTGCAGAGTAAAATTCTACAATATGACATAATGTTAATAGACATTGGATCAGGTTGTTTTAAAACACCACTAAAGAGAAAACAAAGTGACATGAGCTTGTTTTGAAACAGGCCAGGAAAAACGAGGTGGACATTGACAGCATTGAGGAGCGATTGCTCTGATTCTGTCCTCGGGTTTGCTCTCAATCCAGTTGGACTTGTCTTGACTATGGGGTGGACGAGATAAGAAAGTTCTTGAACGTTACAAAAAACATGAGAGGAGTGGAAATTGTTGAATATTTCCAGATCTCAGACGACTGCTGGAGAAATATTAAGTGCTGCAATGAGTGAAGGAAGATTTACAGGTAAAGAAGTATTTCGGTTGAAAGAAAATTGCTACAAAAATTCAACTACAATTGAAAAATGATGATGCAAATGGTTTGAGTTTGCACTCCCCCCCCTTATTGTTTCTTTTGCCCTCTATAGTCTATTATCATTTATTATTTTTAATGATGAATGACATTCCGCATGGCATCTTTAAATGTGATTGGGGCTAGAGGACTTGCAGGAAAAAAGGGCACAGATTTATTGAAGTGATGAAACAGAGTAAAATAGATGTCCTGTTTTACAGGAGACACATAGCGATGGTAAAAATCGCCTACTGAGTGGGCTAAGGAGTGGGGAGGCCTCCTTTTTTTAAGTCATAATACTTTCACTCAGTGGGGGAGTTTCTGTTTTGTTTAGTAAGGAATTTTACTCCCTCATCTTATTCAATTAAGAGTATTGTTAAAGGGAGATGTTTAATAGATTCAGGGCTCAATTTGAAGACATGATCACACGTTTTTGCGTTTTGTTTGCATATATGCAACCAACTTCAACAAACAGAAAGAATGCTTTTTTTAGATAAATTGAATACAGTAATTGGAAAGTGTGATTGGTGAATTTTTGGTTTTAGGAGGAGGATTTTTAATTGTGCTGGAAAAAAACATAGGATAGGAAATCATGTAGAGCCACATAAGGCTTCAACGCAGGAAATTGATACAAATGATAGAAGCAAATGAGCTATGTGATGTTTGGAGAAATTTTAATTCTAATGTTAAACAATACTACATGGGCACATGCTCGTGACAATTTGTTGTCAATGGCAAGATTAGATAGATTTTATGTTTTTAAAACATCATCTTAGTTATTTCATAAATGGCTCAATGTTCAGTAGGTTTTTCTGACCATAGTTTGGTTCTGTTGTAAAATGATTGGTGAGTTCTGTTAAGTTAAAAAGTCCCTATTGGCATTTTTAATGTGACTTTGTTGTCAGATTGACAGTTTAAAGATGTTTTTAAAGTTTTATTGGGAGTCTTTTAGAGAACAAAAAGATACTTTTTCTTCTCTACAAGAATGGTGGGACATTGGAAAAGTAAATATAAAGCAATTATGTCAACAATATTCTCAAAATATCACAAAACTTTTAACTCAGTCTATAGAGAATTTAGAAAATGAAATTTTAGAAAGTCAAGTTTTAATTCAAGAAACAGGAAATCAAGACCAATTAAATTCTTATTTTATGAAGAGATCAGCCTTGTCTGATTTATATAAAAGAAAGGCACAAGGAGCATTGGTCAGATCACGTTTTCAGAATGTGGGAACAGATGGATGTTCCATCAAAGTTTTTTTTCGGTTTGTGAAAAAAAGAATGGTCAAAGACGATTCATACAGAATTTTACGCTCTGAAACTGGGTTTCTTTTATCAGACCCAGCTGAATTGAGAAAAAAGAGCAGTAACATTTTATAAAAATCTTTATAGTCGTGATCAAAGGACAAATCAAGATGTTAATCACATCTTCTTTGAAATGATTCTGCCAAAAATCTCAGAAAGTGCAAATGCAAAACTTAGTAAAGTAATTACTTTAAAAGAACTGTATGAAGCCCTCCAGAGTATGCAGAATGGGAAAGTTCCCAGGGATAGATGGAATTCCTTTGAATTCTAATAAAGCATACTGGGGCCATCATAGGAGAAGATTTGCTTCAAGTTATTAATGACAGTTTGTTTCATGGTCTTTTACCATTGAGTAGTCGGAGAGCAGATCTTACTCTCCTCCCAAAAAAAAGGAGATTTAAGCGAAATTAAGAAACTGGAGACCAGTGTCATTGCTCTGCTCTGACTATAAAATTCTGGTCTAAAGTATTGGCGATCAGACTAGGGAAAGTTTTAGGGGGACATAATTAATACTGACCAATCCTACTGTGTACCTGGTCGTTCTATATTTGATAACATTTTTTTAATTCGTGATTTGTTTGATTTTTCTAAAGATTTGTGGCATAAATTTTGGCTTGAATTTCCATTGACCAAGAAAAGAGCTTTTGACCGCGTAGAGCATGACTATTTATGGAAGACTTTAGATGCTTTTGGTTTTAATTCAGTTTTTAAGGGCTATATAAAAGTTTATTACAATGACATTGAGAGTATGTTGAAAATTAATGGTGGTTTGTGTGCTCCTTTTAATGTCCAGCGTGGTGTATGGCAAGGTTGTTCTTTATCAGGCATGCTTTAACACATTAGCAATAGAACCACTTTTTGCAAGACTAAGGACGGTTGTAAAAGCCTACCCTTGATGAACTGTAAAAGGTACTTGTGTTTTATCAGCCTACGCTGATGACATTATTGTTATTTGTTAAAGAGCAAAATGATGTAAACATTTTTAATGAAAACTCTGGAAGAGTTTGAGGTGATATCAGCTGCAAAGGTTAATTGGGTAAAAAGTTAAGCTGTTTTGGTGGGAGAGTGGATAACAGTAGCCCCCAAACTCCCAAATGGTCTGATGTGGAAAAAAGATGGTTTAAAGTATTTGGGGAGTTTATTTGGGAGATGAGTCTTTTCAATTAAAAAATTGGGAAGGAGTTGGCTGAGAAATTAAAGGGCCGTTTGGATAAATGGAAGTGGATTAAGCAAATACTGTCTTATAGGGGTCGAACCCTTATTATAAATAACCTTGTTGCTTCATCTCTTTGGCATCGGCTGACTTGTGTTGATCCGGCCACCACTTTTTCTTGCAAAGATCCAATCAATGCTGTAGAACTTCTTCTGGGATAAAATGCACTGGGGTGGTCCATAACGTATTGTATTTGCCAAAAGAAGAAGGTGGACAAGGACTTGTGCATTTGCAAAGCAGGACGGCGACCTTTCGAGTGCAGTTTATACAACGTTTCCTGGTAGGCCCAGAGTCTGTGAATTGGAGACCAGTGGCAAGTGCCATTTTAAGAACTGTTGCAGGCTTAAGTCTGGACAAATCCCTATTTTTTTTGGATCCAAAAACTTTAAATGTGGATGTGGAGAATGCTCCAGTTTTTTATCGGAACCTTTTTAAAGTATGGAATCTTTTTAAACTCCAAAGGACAATAAATCCCCTCTCCTTGTTTTGGTTGCTGGAAGAGCCGTTGGTTTATGGCGCAAGACTGGACATAACAAGTGGATCGTTTTCATTGACTAAAGCCTTTATAAAGGCTAATGTGAAAACTCTTCATCAACTACTAAGTTTGGCAGGACCAGATCTTGTTGAGGTGGATGCTGTGGTAATGCAATTGGGGGTCAGATCCACTCGAATGGTTGAAAAACTACTACAAAAGATGCAGACTCTTCTTACAGCAGAAGAGACTGATTTACTCAGGAGATATAGTAATGGAGAAATTACTCCCAATGAAAAAGACTCTTTTCCAAAGCTGTTGATTTCACCCAACTTGGAGGAGAATGGTGGAATTTTTCTGGAATCAGAACAATTTATAGACATGAACTTTGAAGAAGCGAATGGTAAAAAAATGTATAAGTCATGTGTTAAATGTTTTAACAAAAAAGCACTGAATGGAAGAAAAGATACACCCTGGAGAACTGTTTTAGATTTGGATGATTTTGTTAAGCCGAATTGGAGGAGTTTTTACAAGCCACCATTAACTAAAAAAATTGGAGATTTGCAGTGGAGAATTTTACATTGTATTGTTGCGGTAAATGCTTTTATATCTGTGTTGAATCCTGATGTCAGCCAAGAATGTCCTTTTTGCTCTCAAAGGGAGACTGTTTTTCATGCTTTTATGCATTGCTATAGACTTAAACCTTTATTTGAGGTTTTACAGAACTTGTTTAATTCTTTTAATTATGAATTTTCAATGCAAACTTTCATTTTTGGTGTTAAGTATACAAAGAGTCGACAAAGAGAGTCTCAGTTGTTAAATTTTATTGTGGGTAAGAGTAAATTGGCAATATACATGAGTAGGAAAGATAAAATTGAACGAAATCAGGATTTTAATGTTGTGGGCATTTTTTGTGCCATGGTAAAGTCCAGATTGTTGATTGATTTTAGTTTTTATAAAGCTACTTCATGTATTGCAATGTTTGAGGATGTCTGGTGCTATGGAGCTGTTTTGTGCTCTGTTGTAGATGATGAACTTCATTTTACACAATTTATATAATTTTATTTTATGGTTTAAATAATGTTTTTTATAAGTGGAAATAATTTGTAATAAATGTTTTTTAAAAATCAAAATCTCTCTCCCTCTCTCTCTCTCTCTCTCTCTCCCCCCCCTCTCTCTCTCTCTCTCTCTCTCTCTCTCTCTCTCTCCTCTCTCTCTCTCTCTCTCTCTCTCTCTCTCCCCCTCTCCCCCCCTCTCTCCCCCTCTCCCCCCCTCTCTCTCTCTCTCTCTCTCTCTCTCCCCCTCTCCCCCTCTCTCTCTCTCTCCCCCTCTCTCTCTCTCTCCCCCTCTCTCTCTCTCTCCCCCTCTCCCCCCCTCTCTCTCTCTCCCCCTCTCTCTCTCTCTCCCCCTCTCCCCCCCTCTCAATTCAATTCAATTTCAATTTAACGAGCTTTATTGGCATGACAAAGACATTTTGTATTGCCAAAGCAATTACATAGAAAAACAAAACAGGAACTAAACTAAGACATGACAACAATAATAAATATAAATAAATAGCATTAATGCAACATATGGGGTCAGTACGGGGGGGGGGGGGGGGGTTTGAGGTCAGGGGTCATCGATACATCATGTGTTGTTATTGGTTGAGTTCTGGTTGTCCCGCAGGTTTCTACAGGATAGTACAAATCTTGCAGCTATATTTGCACATTCCTCTTTTTCACCAAGGATAAAACATTTTTTGTGTCGGGGTACAGTCATTGAAATCTGGACATATGTTGTTAATTTTGGGGTAATATTTGTTTCTAATTGGTTGGTATTTTGGGCATTCTGTGAGGAAGTGCAGTTCTGTCTCAATCACTCCCAGGATGCATTGGGAGCACAGTCTGTCCTCGCGGGGCAGCCATGTCTGTCTGCGGCGGCCAGTCTCTACGGCCAGACTGTGCTCGCTGAGTCTGTACATCGTCAGTGCTTTTCTTAACTTTCTGTCAGTCACTGTGGTCAGATAGTTTGCCACCGTGTACTCTCGATTTAGTGCCGAATAACATTCCAGTTTGTGTTGAGTTTTAATGGTGTTTGTCCAATGTGTGAGGTATTTCTCCTTTTCTTTGTGTATAATTTGGTTCGGCCGAATGTTTGTGAGTGTGCCGTTATCCTGAGACTGGCAGATCTCCTCAGGTGTGACTTCAGTCAGTCTCAGGACAAGCTGGCAAAGGGGACTCTTCACTGAGCTCAGCTCTTGGTGTTTTAGGGCTTTATAATGGGATGTGTTGGGGTCACTTGTCTTTAGATGCTTCCAGAATTTGATGGCTCTTTTCTGAATGTTCAAAAGGAGAGGGTATTGACCTAATTCTGCCCTGCATCCATTATTTGGGGCTTTTCTTTGGACATAAATGATTCTTTTACAGAATTCCAGATGCAGAGTTTTCAATGGGATGTTTTTCCCAATTTAAATAGTCAAATTTTACAGGTGGACCCCACACTTCACTGCCATATAATGCAATTGGTTCGATGACTGATTTGAATATTTTGAGCCAGATCCTGATCGGAATATCAATTTTAATGGATTTTTTAATGGCATAAAATGCCCTTTGTGCTTTCTCTTTGAGTTCATTCACAGCCAAAGCAAAATTACCTGTAGAACTGATTTTTAGGCCGAGGTAAGTGTATGTCTTTGTGATTTCAATGTTTCTGTTTGATAATGTAAATATTTTTGTTAGTCCCTGAGATCTGGATCACTTTTGGAAGATCATGACTTTGGTTTTTTTGGTGGTTGACTGTCAGGGCCCAGGTCTGACAGTAACTCTCCAGTAATACCAGGCTCTGCTGTAGCCCCTCTTTAGTGGGCGACAGGAGGACCAGGTCATCTGCGTAGAGGAGACACTTTATTTCTGTGTCATGTAAAGTGAGACCTCGAACGGGAGATTGTTCAATAGTTTGTGCCAACTGATTGATATACATGTTGAAGAGGGTGGGGCTTAAACTGCAGCCCTGTCTCACTCCTCGCCTTTGATGGAAAAATTTGGTTCTTTTGTTGCCAATTTTAACAGCACATTGACTGGCTGTGTACATTGATTTGATGACATCATAAGATTTTCCCCCTACACCGCTGTCAATAAGTTTAAAGTATAATCCTTCATGCCAGATTGAATCAAACGCTTTCTTAAAATCTACAAAACAGGCAAAAATTTGTCTTTTATTTTGATGTACATATTTATCAATGAGTGTCTGTAGGGTGAAAATATGGTCAGATGTGCGACATTTTGGCATGAATCCGATTTGACATTTACTCAAGGCATTGTGCTTCATAAGGAAGTCTAAAAGTCTGCTGTTTAAAATACTGCAGAAGACCTTCCCCAGATTACTGTTCACACAGATGCCTCGGTAGTTATTAGGGTCTAATTTATCCCCACTCTTATAGATGGGGCTGATGAGTCCCTGATTCCAGATCTCAGGGAAATAACCGGCACACAGAACATCATTGAACAGTTTTACAGTCGCCAGTTTAAAGTTGTGATCCATGTGTTTCAGCATCTCATTGAGGATGCCGTCTACACCACATGCTTTTTTGGACTCTAGGACACTGATTTTGTCCTCCAGTTCTTTCATTGTGATTGGGAAGTCTAATGGGTTTTGGTTTTCTTTAATGGATTTTTCAAACTCTTCTAATTTTTTACTAATGTCACTTTGGTCATGATTTTGGGTTGTGCGATATAGATCTTGGAAATGATTTTTCCACAGTTCTCCATCTTGTATTGCCAATTCTTCATTTGATTTATATAGTGATTTCCATTTATCCCAGAATTTATTTGAGTTGACTAATTCTTCAATTTCTTGAAGCTGGCTCTGTAAGAACTGTTCTTTTTTCCTTCTGAGTGTGTGTTTGTATTGTTTTAGTGCCTCACAGTAACGGAGGCGTAGGTCCTGATTATCTGGTTGTCTGTGTTTTTGGTTGGATAATTTTCGGAGGTTCGTCCTCAGAGTCTTACAGTCTGAATCAAACCATTTGTCAGTGTCTAATTTCTTTTTCTTAGGTTTGATTTTTGCCAAATTGCTCCTTTGTGCAGTTTTGTAGAAAATGGTATTTAGATCTTTTACTGCCTGATTTACACCATCATTATTTTTAGTGTATTGCTGTATTTGGAAAGAAAGTAAGAGAGATTGTATCTCTGTAAGTGTAATTGCATTTGTGTAGTCATTGATGCTGTTATCCGTCCATTTAAATGACTGTATTCTGCTCATTGTGTGTGCTGTTGTGATTGTTGTGTTGGTGGTTGATTCAGACTGTTTGACATACAGGGTAATTTGGCTGTGATCTGAGAAAGCTGTTAATGGTTTGACTGTGAATGCTCTCAAAGAAGAAAGGTCCAGATCTGTGATTGCGTAATCTACAGTGCTGCTACCAAGAGCTGAGCTGTAGGTGTACCGACCGAACGAGTCTCCCCTTAGTCTTCCATTGACGATGTACAGACCCAGACTCCGACAGAGCTGCAGCAGCTGCTTTCCATGGGCGTTTGTTGCCTTGTCATTGTTCTGTCTGGGGGCATGAGAGGGAAAAATCACATTATTTCCAGTGATGAATCTGTCACCGTATGTGTCTGTGAAATCTAGTTCTACACCAGTTCTACAGTTCAGATCCCCCAGAATCAGCACATTCCCCTGGGCCTGGAAATGACTGATTTCTCTCTCTATGATAGGAAAGGTTTCTTCCTGGAAATAGGGTGACTAAAGAGGGGGAATATAGATTGCACATAGAAAGACGGATTTTGATGTGGACATTATGCCTTTTTTTATTTTCAGCCATAGATGGTATTGTTTAATTTTGATTAATTCTATGGCACAGGATAGTTCAGATTTAATCCAGATTAACATCCCTCCTGAGTCTCTGCCCTGTTTAACTGATGTGAGTTTTACTGATGGTAGCACTATCTCCTTGAACCCTGCGGGACAACCAGTGTGCTCATCACCTCGACTCCACGTTTCCTGTAAGATAATAATATCTTGATCTTTAAGTTCTCTGATGAAATCAGAGTTTCGACTCTTAAGGCCAAAAGCTGAGGAGCTCAGACCTTGAATGTTCCACATGGAGATGCAAAATGACTTCATCTAAAGAGAGTCTGTTGGGTTTGTTTGCTATTTATAGAAAAGAGAAAGACATAAGACCAAAAACTATGTAGGAACAATGAAATAGTGAGAATATAATTTTGTAAAAATGTATATGTAAGGTCCTTTATATTTTTGAAGCACTGTCCTTACACTAATATATATATATATATATATATATCTATACACACACATATACACTTTTTTTTTTTTTTTTTTTTTTTCTTTCCTCTCTCCTCATTTCTTACCGCTGCCCCGTGTGGGACAGTAAGCGTGAGCAGATGATGTTCAGCATGTGCTGGATGTCCTGAAGATCAGTGCTGCCTCGGTTTGCTTCTCCACTGAGAGCCTGGGCGTAGCTCAGTTTACCTGGCTGAGGTGCGGTGTGCTGTGGAGGGTGGTCCAGTGCTGTGGGGTACCCTGCAGGTGCTGGGTGTTTGGGGATTTCGCAGTCCAGTCTCTGACCACGTGGCTCCCCTCTGGGTGCTGTGTCTCTGCGTGCGGTATCTCTGGGTGTGGCTCTGGATGTCTTGTAGGATGGGGTGTTGTTCTCTGACCTGCGTCTTGTTGGGTTTCCTGGGCTTGGGTTTGTTCTGCTCCAGCGGGGGCTTGTCTGGTTGTTCCGATTTAGAGCAACATCTTTCATAGTTTTTGCCAGCACATGTACAACATCCCTGTATAGATGAACATGATCATACAGACAGCTTGTGTCCAGGTCTGTGTGGTGTGCCAGGTGGACATTAGGCAGTAGGGCGCAGTGTCTTGAGATGCTGGCATTTATTTTGGTGATTGTGTGGGGATGAAAGTCTTTTCTTGGAAGCAGAGTGGAGAGGATAATTTTTGAACTGGGGAAGGAATGTCTCGCTTTCTCCAGAACAGCTCTCAGGGAATCAGCCACCCCGTCCTGCTGGCTCCTCAGGTCATTTGTGCCTGTGTGTATGATGATGTGGCTGGGGCAGCCGAGTTGTGACTCTGTGAGGAGTTCCAGGGCTTTCTTAGTGTTGGGGCACCAGAGTTTAACAGCTCGGTGATGGGGGAAAAGTTTGTTGACATCAAGAAATTTCCCATTTGAGTCAATGAGTAGCACTATTTCCGGTTTCTCTGTGCTGAGTAGCTTTGGGCTGTTGTGTTGTGAGTGCTGGCTCTGTTGTGTGTTATCTGGCGGGGGGTGCTGTGGTGTCGGTGGGTTGTCTGATTTGGGCTCCTCAGTGGTGGGGGGCAGCGGTGGTGCTGTAGGGGTCTGCTCTGGTCCCTTTCTGGTCTCCAGCAGCTCTCTCAGTGCTGTGAGCTCACTGCGCTGCTGCTCTTTCTCTTCCTGTAGCTCTCTCACCTGTTGCTCTAACTTTGCTGTGCTCTGCTCTCTAACCTGTAGCTGCTGTGTTAATGCAGTCAGCTCACGGTGGAAACTGTCCTTCTCTCGCTGCAACTCTCTCATTTGCTGTGAGAGGGCTGTTAGTTGTTGTGTGACCTGCTCTTTATCCTGCTGTAATTTGGTGAGACAGGCACATCTGTCTGTGTGCACAGGCTGCTGTTTTAACACAGTTTCTCTCAGCTGCACGAGCTCCAACTCCAGCCTAGTGAAGTGTTCCTGTAGCAGAGGAACAGATTTGAGCGCTAGAAGGTCCAGGTCCTGGTTGGGTCTCTCTCTTCCCTCAGTCTTTGTGGGAGGAGCCATGCTGTGGTCTGACCTGGGCTCTGGTGTTATCTGTGCATTCTGCTCACATGATGCATTCTCATTTAATAAAACTATCTCTTGTTTGATAGTTTCATTTAGTGCTCTGTAGTCAGCCTGGAAAGCTTTTAGGTTACCCTGAACCATAACTGTGCCATTTTTATATATATTGACAGTCATTATTGTGGTGTCAGGATCATCTTTCTCTCTGATTTTGACTTTCCAGCCATGACAGATGCCCTCTTTCTTTACTGATGGGTAGTGGTTGATTACAGCTTTGTGCCAGTAGCTGGGGTTTTCAGAGAAGAAAATAAGATTGCTTATTTCTCCATTTTTAAAAAGGTCTGCAAAAAGTGTCTCTGGACTGTCTTTAAGCAGATTCTGTTTAAACAGTTTTCTTGCAGTGTCACTCTTTATCTCTGGGGGGTATTGAATGGGCACACAGTCTGTGAGGACTGGAGAGTTAATTTGCATAGAGCAGTGGGGGGATTGCAGCTGCTCCTCTGATTGGTCCATTTCCTTGTTTGAACTGCTACACTGGGGTGCTCCAGACTCTTTCTCTCTCTCTCTCCCCCTCTCCCCCTCTCCCCCTCTCTCTCTCTCTCTCTCTCTCTCTCTCTCTCTCTCTCTCCCTCTCTCCCCCTCTCCCCCTCTCTCTCTCTCTCTCTCTTTCTCTCCCCCTCTCCCCCTCTCTCTCTCTCTCTCTCTCTCTCCCCCTCTCCCCCTCTCCCTCTCTCTCTCTCTCTCTCTCTCTCTCTCTCCCCCTCTCCCTCTCTCCCCCTCTCCCCCTCTCCCCCTCTCTCTCTCTCTCTCCCCCTCTCCCCCTCTCCCTCTCTCTCTCTCTCTCTCTCTCTCTCTCCCCCTCTCCCCCTCTCTCTCTCTCTCTCTCTCTCTCTCTGTCTCGGTGCATGCTGGGAGTGTTTGGGTGCGTGTGAGGGTTCTCACGAGGGGAGGGTGATCGTTTTTCTTGTTTCAAACTTTTCTAAACTTTTGTTCAATTTTTTCTGTTTAAACGTAATTTTAAAGTGATAAGAAGAGTATTTTTGAGGATCAGATTGGGAGCGGGATGGCGTCCCTTACGCCACCTGTTTCCCTCCGCCATAGAGTTAGGTGTGTGACGGCGAACGGGGTGAATGTGGAGGAAGTGTTACTTGCAGTTGGACAGGAGATCGGCTATCAGAACATTTCATCTGCCTCACGAATGAATAAAGCGGTGGTTGTTTTTGTAAAAGAAGAGAACCAAGTGAATCGGCTTATAACCAGTGGAATAGTGGTAAGTGGAGACTTTATTACTGTTTTGCCGCTGGTTGCTCCAACTATTAGGGTAACTGTTTCGAACGTACCACCTTTTATACAAAGTAAAGAAATTGAACGAGAGCTTTTGCGATTTGGAAAGCTAGCTAGCGCAATTAAAACCGTTCCTCTCGGATGTAGAAATGAAGCGCTAAAACACGTAATGTCGTTTAGAAGACAGGTGTTTATGTTCCTGAATGAACAGGAGTTAGATGTGTCTTTTAAAGTTTGGCATGAGGGAAGAGCGTACATGGTTTACGCAAATACTGGAAACATGAAATGTTTTGAGTGTGGAGATGTTGGGCATAAGCGTGTAGCATGCCCACATAAAGCTCAAGCTGCTGAAGAGGCCGCTAGACACACGGATGAGGTTGATCCTGTGAATGATCCTGAAAACGTGCAGTCTGTAGATGTGGAAGAGAATGAGCCTCAGGGAGCTGAGGAAGATGTTGAAGTAAATGTAGAAAATGACAACCAAATTGAGGAAAGTGGGTTTGTGAATAATGAAACAATAGAAACGGTGGTAAACAATGTAAGGAGGGAAGACATGGAAAATGTTGCAAGTGCAAGTGGAGGAAATGGTGTTGGAAGTGAGAACATTGGTGATGCAGAAATGAGAGATGATGAAGATGCATGTTCTGAGTTTTCAGACATTGGGTCACAAGTGATGGAAGACATGTACTCTTTAGAGGAAATTAATGACTTTTTGGATACAACATTTGGTAAAGTGGTAGAAGTAGAGGAGTTTTTTCCAGATGTGGACAAATTTATAATTTCAGTGTTGTTTCTGCAAAAAAGAATGAGCTATGAAGTTTTGGATAAAAAGAAAAGATTCCGGCTGAAAAAGATAGTAACGAAATTGAGGAAAAGGAAAGTGAAAGTTTAAAAAATAGATATGAATAAATCACAAGTGGTGTTCTTTACTCTGTGTCTTTTCTTTTCAGTTTCTATCTATTTCTTCTTATTTCTCTATATGGATGTGTGGAGAGTGGGATCATTAAATATTAATGGGGGTAGGGACAAGAATAAATTAGCACAGATTTCAGAGTTTTTAAGATTTGAAAAGGTTGATGTTTGTTTTTTACAAGAAACGCATACAGACACTGATAACGAAGTTGAATGGGGGTTATGGTGGAAAGGGAATTTTGCCTTGAGTCATGATACAAGAAATAGTGCTGGGGTAGCAATTTTATTTTCTAAAAGTGTGAATATTGTAAAGGTAGAAGAAATTGTTAAAGGAAGATTATTATTAACACATATTGAGTATAAAGGAATAGAATTTGTATTTGTTAATGTGTATGCTCCTAATAATGGTCCAGAGAGGCTGATATTTTTTATGGAATTAAGAAATGTGATTGAAAAATATGATGATAATGTTTGTCTAATACTTGGAGGTGATTGGAATTGTACAACAGACTTTGTTGTTGATAGAAATGGAGAAGAGCCTCATAGTAAGTCAAGCGATGCGTTAAAAAAAAGTTATTAATGAATTCCAGTTAATAGATGTATGGAGAATGAGAAATGAAGGAGTAAAGCAGTATACATGGTTAAGAGTGGTTGATAATAGAATTAGTGGAGCGAGACTGGATAGGTTTTATTTAAAAAAGACATGGAACAATAAGGTGATGAATACTTTTATTAGACCCAATGGTTTTTCAGACCATCATATGATTATTCTAGATGTTATTTTGAAGAAGACACCCAGATCTAATTATTACTGGATTTTTAACATTAAGTTGTTACAGGATGTCTCTTTTTGTGAAAAATTTAATTTGTTCTGGATATTTGGAGATTGAAGAAAAATTCATTTGAAAACCTAAGCCAATGGTGGGATGTGGGCAAGACAAATATAAAAATGTTTTGTCAAAATTATGCTTTCCACTCATCAACTATATTGAAAGCAACAGTGAAAGCTTTACAAAGTGACATGGAGTTCATTGAAAGACAAGTTGTAAATAATAATGAAGATGTACAGTGTAATGTGTTAAATAAGAAAAGACAAGAGCTGAGCTTACTCTTACACGAGCAAGCAAAAGGAGCATTGATAAGATCAAGATACTGTTCCATAAAAGAAATGGATGCTCCAAGTGCTTTCTTTTTTAACCTTGAAAGAAAACATGTCCAACAAAAGATGATGTGCCATCTTCGTCGTCCGGACGGATCAGTTACATCAGATCCTACAGAAATGAGGAGATTGGCAGGAGATTTTTATAAACAGTTGTATACAGCTGAGAGTTGTGACATTGACTGTACTGAAGACTTGCTTAAAGAGTTACCTCAGCTTGGAGAAAAACAGAAACAAGAGCTGGACGATTTAATCACCTTTCAAGAGTTCACAGAGGCTATGAGGCAATTATCTAGAGGTAGATCTCCTGGAATCGATGGATTACCGGCGGAGTTTTATCAACATTTCTGGGGCCAAATAGGACCAGATTTATATGAAGTAATTTTAGAATGTATAAAAAATAACTCACTTCCAATAAGTTTTCGTCGAGCAGTTTTGTCATTGCTTCCAAAAAAAGGAGAACTTGGACTGTTAAAAAACTGGAGACCAGTATCTCTGTTGTGTCTGGACTATAAGATTGTCTCGAAGTGTTTAGCAAATAGACTCAAGCACTGTCTAGATTTGTTGATTAAGAATGATCAAACATATTGCATTCCTAAGAGATCTATTATAGATAGTCTTTTCTTAGTGAGAGATATAATTGAATTCAATCAAGATATTAAAAATGATATAGGAGTGTTGTCATTGGATCAAGAAAAAGCATTTGATCGTGTTGATCATGAATATCTATTTAAAGTGTTAAAGGGTTATGGATTTGGCGATGTTTTTATTTCATATATTAAGCTGTTGTATTCTAATGTGTTTGTGATGGTGAAAGTAGGAGGTGGGTTAAGTGCTCCAATACCAGTGACAAGAGGCATAAGGCAAGGTTGTCCAATTTCTGGACAACTATATAGCCTAATTATTGAAACTTTATTATGTAGGTTGAGGAGGGATTTAAATGGCACTGTAATCCCTCATGTTAATGGTCATTCTAAGGTGGTTTTATCAGCCTATGCAGACGACATTACAGTTTTTATTACAGAAAAAGAAGATATTGAAATTTTAACAAAAGATATTGAATTATATGAAAAAGCCTCCTCTGCTAAGGTCAATTGGACAAAAAGTGAAGGTTTTATGAATGGTAATTTGAAAAATTTTCCACAACTTCCAGGAGGGTTGCAATGGAGAAAAGATGGATTAAAGATTTTAGGAGTTTTTTTAGGAAATGAACAATTTCAAAAGAAAAACTGGGAGGGTTTGATAGAAAAGGTGTCTGCCCGATTGTCGAAGTGGCGATGGCTATTACCACAATTGTCATATCGAGGAAGGGTGCTGGTAGTAAACAATCTGGCTGCTTCTATTCTGTGGCATAGGACTATGGTCATGGAGCCACCAGAGGAGTTGATCTCCAGTGTACAGAAGACAATAGTGAACTTTTTCTGGGATGGACAACATTGGTTGCGTGCTGCAGTATTATACCTACCAGTACAAGAAGGCGGTCAAGGACTGGTGGATGTCAGGAATAAAATCCGTGCTTTCAGGATACAAGCTGCACAGAGATTTCTGTATGACAAAGATGTGCTTTGGGGAAAAACTGCAAGTGCGATTATGAGGAGAGTTGGTGGTTTTGGACTTGATAAACAGCTATTTTTAATGAAGCTTGAAGAGATGAACTTGTCTGAGCTCACTGTTTTTTATAGAGCTATGTTGCAAACATGGAAAACTGTTATAAGAACAGAACGGAATATGAACAATCTGGAACTTTGGGCACCGGAGGAACCACTTTTTTTTAATCCATTGATTCAAACCAGAGTACTGTCTTCTGTGACTGTACGACAGTGTTTAATAAGGAATGGAATTGTTAAGCTGGATCATTTATTGAATGACGGAGGATGGAAATCGATTGATGAACTTAAAGAAGTAACGGGTCTGAGATCTACACGTCTGGTGTCAAAACTAAAGGAAGAAATTTACAACGCATTACCAAGTGGATACAGAAGATTTATTGCACAAAGACATGAGAATATCCAGGACACGGGGAATAATGTGCAATTTCCAGATCTGGTAATTTCTTCAGCTATAAAGGAGGATGAAGCAGAGGTGGTGGACGCCATTTTATCCTCTGGGAAACCTCAGTTTTGTTCCTTTAAAAGCACGACAAAGAAGGAAATATACAACATCACAGTAAAGGCAAGCCATCAGGACTCTTTGAGAAAACAGAAGGCTTCAAGGTGGCCAGATTTGTTGAGGCCAGACTTCCTGATACGAGACAGGTGGAGAGCCCTATATAAGCCTCCTGTAGAGAAGCGGTCCGCAGATCTGCAGTGGAGGATAATATATGGGGCGATAGCAACAGACGGACATGTGGCACACCTGAATACAGCGGTAAAGGGGGAATGTCGATTCTGTGGGGAAAAAGAGGATATAGAGCACTTGTTTTTAAAGTGTGAGAGATTAAAAGGTATTTTTAGATTGCTTGGGAGCTGGTTTGACAAATTTGATGAGTTTTTTTCGGATAGGGTGTTTATTGGAGGAATTAAATATACATTTTTAAAAAGGAAAAAAATGTGTTTATTAAATTACCTGATTGGAACGGCTAAACTGGCAGTGTGGAAAACACGGAAAAATAAAGGGTTACAATTGGCAACTACAGATCCTGAAGAAATGTGTAAGCGACTTGTAGCAGGGAGGCTAAAAATTGAATTTGCGTATTATAGGTTGACAAATAATTTATTTGGTTTTTGTGATTTATGGTGTGTCGATGAAGTGTTATGTATGTTACATGAGGATCAGTTTGTTTTAAAATTTTAATTTTTAATAAGGTTTTCTAATAAGAGTACACATGTATTTATAGTAGTGGTGATATTGTTCATAATTGTGAAGTAGAAATGTATAAATAAAGGTATTGTTAAACCTCTCTCTCTCTCTCTCCCCCTCTCCCCCTCTCTCTCTCTCTCTCCCCCTCTCCCCCTCTCTCTCTCTCTCTCTCTCTCTGACTCTTTCCGGTGAGGGTGAGGTCCATCAGGTGTGGTGGCGTTGGAGAGCGCTCTTTTCTCTTTTGGGGTTTTTTCCCTTCTTTTTTCTTTAATTTTGTTTCTTTTCTTTGTTTCTTTTCCCCCTACGTTACGTGTTTCAAGATATAAAATAAATAAATAAATAAAAAATATATATATATAATTTAAAAAAAAAAAAAAAAAAGGCATCGAGTGCCGGCATGGCAGCCGTTCCGGCGCAAGGAACGGCCTGCTTGTCACTTCATAATGGGTGCAGGTGTGTGCCAGAGGCGGGTGTAACAGTCGAAGATTTGATGGTGGCGGTAGGACAGAAGGTTGGTTTCGAAAACATAATCTCTGGCTCGCGAATGAACAAAGCGGTCGTAGTATTTTTGAAAGCTGAAGCGTTAGTGAACAAATTAACTGTGGACGGGTTGTGGGTGAAAGAGGCTTTTGTTCCGGTCTCACCGCTGTCTGCCCCAGCTACTAAAATCACCATTTCAAATGTCCCGCCGTTTGTTTCAAACGATGCAATAATAAAGGAACTTCTACGATTTGGGAAAATTGCAAGCCCCATGAGAACGATTCCTTTAGGGTGCAAAAATACGGCGCTAAAGCATGTACTGTCTTTTCGACGTCAAATTTTTATGTTTTTAAGCTCCCAAGATCGATCCTTAGAAGTTTCTTTTCGAGTGAAACACGAAGATAATTCGTACATGGTATACGCGAGCACGGAGAGTTTGAAATGTTTTGATTGTGGCGATGTCGGACATAAGCGCGCGATGAACCTCCTTTAATGAGTGCATCTAGAGCTGAAGAATCAAATGGAGAATTTCAAGCGATTGAAAGGAATAAACAAGACACTGTGCAGATTGACAGAGTGACGGAGGAGGTAAAGGAACAAGAGGAGGTGAGTGGTTTTGTTTCTAAAAACGTGAGTGATGATCAGCCTGGGTGTAGTTATGCTGTTGAAAAGCCTGCTAGTGCTTGTGGTGCCACGGATAAGATGGTGAATGAATGCAGTGTAGAGGAGGTGCTGCAATATTCTTTAGTGACTCAGGCAAAATGTTCAGAGGAGGACGTAGGTAATGAAATGGATGGTTTATCTCAGAGTACTGAAGATAGTGTGGGAAATGAGCAGTGGTCTGAGATGGAAAGAGCAAGCGAAAGTGATTTGTACACTGTTGAACAAATTAATGTTTTTCTTGATGAAACAAAAGGGAGAGCAGGAATAGAAATTGGTGACTTTTTTCCTGATCTTGAGAAATTTGTTTCTTCGGTAGCTTGGGCCCGAAAAATGAGTGATTGTACTGAGCTCTCTCAACAGAAAAGGTTTCGGCTTAAGAAATATATCACATCTGCTAGACAAAAATTGAAAATGTTTGGAAAAGAGCAACTAACGAGGGGGAAAGTTAAAGACTCATGATGGGTTTCACTTTTTCTTTAATTTTTCTTTGCTTTCTTTCCTCTCTCTTTCTGATGGAGATCTTACGAGTAGGATCACTAAATGTGAATGGGATGAGGGATATGAAAAAACGTGCATTTCTTTCTGAGATTATTAATTTGAAGGAGTTAAATGTTATTTTTTTGCAAGAAACCCACAGTGATTTAGATAATGAAGTTGACTGGGGGCTATGGTGGAAGGGAGAACATTTCCTTAGTCATGGGAATAATTTAAGTGCAGGGGTAGCAATTTTTTTTGCTCCTTCTCTCAATTTCAATATTTTGTGGAAAAATGAATTGGAACCTGGAAGACTCTTGATTGTTAGAGCTGAAATACATAATATGAATTTCATTTTCGTGAACATATATGCTCCAAATGTAGGCACTGAGAGAATAAGGCTTTTTTCTAAATTAGAACAGTTTTTAAGACAACAACATGATGGAGATTTTGTTGTTGTTGGTGGAGACTGGAACTGCACCTTAGATTTCATAATTGATAGGACTGGGGAAGAACCACATCAAATGTCAGCTACTTGTCTTGCAAGATTGGTAAAGAATTTTCTTTTATCAGATGTATGGAGAGAAAATAATCCTTTAGTTACACAGTACTCTTGGGTGAGTTTTAGTAATAATACTTTTTCTGCTGCTCGTTTAGACAGGTTTTACCTATCTCATAATATGAAGAACAGGACCCTGAATTCAACTATTACCCCTGTCCCCTTTTCAGACCACAAACTAATCGCAGTTGAATGTAGTCTCATAACAAAAACCTATAAGAGTTCTTATTGGCATTTTAATGTTAAATTGTTGGAAGACACATTCTTTTGTGAAAATTTTAAGAATTTTTGGGAAGTTTGGAAGACTGAGAAAGGAAGATATGATAATATTTTTCAGTGGTGGGAGATTGGGAAAGTGTTTATTAAGGAGTTTTGCCAACAATATTCTTCTCATTCTACTTTGTGTTTAAAGAAAACATTAGAGAGTTTGGAGCAAGAACTTCAGATTATTGAAGGGAATATGACTGTAAATGATGTAAAGGATATGTGGACTGAAAAGAAAAACTGTTTGAATTTAATCCTTGATGAAAAAGTAAAAGGAGAACTAATAAAAAATCGTTTTCTAGCAAAAAGAGACATAGATGCTCCCACGTCCTTCTTTTTTAATTTAGAACGGAAAACTAAACATGGAAAAAATATGTTGTTTTTAACAGATAAGGATGGACACCTTGTTTCAGACCCGGAAAGGATGCGTAGACTTGCAGTGGTTTTTTATACTGAACTATATTCTCCTGATTCCTTAAATGATCAATGTAGACATGAACTTTTACAAGATCTTCCTGAGATATCTACGGAAAAGAAACAACTTTTGGAAGCACAACTTACTTTTAATGAACTGACCTCAGCAGTAATGGATCTCTCATCAGGGCGGGCACCAGGAATTGATGGACTTCCTGCTGAATTTTATAAACGCTTTTGGAATGTTATTGGTCATGATTTCTTTGAAGTTGCTCAGAAATGTATAAGTGAAGGATGTCTTACAAGAAGTTGTCAGCGTGCTATTTTAACATTACTTCCAAAGAAGGGAGATTTGACGCTACTAAAAAATTGGAGACCTGTAGCTATCTTATGTTCAGAGTATAAGATTCTCTCTAAGTGTTTTGCTAAAAGGCTAAATGATGTATTGCATGAAATTATTCATACGGATCAATCATATTGTGTAAAGGGCAGATCTATTGCAGATAATTTACATTTGATGAGGGATCTGTATGACTATGCTTTTTACAATAATGTTGATGTTGGATTCTTGTCAATGGACCAAGAGAAAGCCTTTGACAGAGTCGATCATAGTTTTCTTTTTGAGACTCTCAAGGCTTTTGGTTTTGGAGAAAATTTAATTTCATGTATAAAAATGCTTTATAATGATGCAACCTGTTTGATAAAAATAGGTGGCGGTCTCAGTGTTCCCATAAAGGTTCAGAGGGGTATTAGACAAGGTTGCCCTATCTCAGGGCAGCTTTATAGCATTGCCTTTGAGCCGTTCCTCTGTAAATTAAGAAGAGAATTAATGGGACTGCAAATCAGAGAAATAGATTCTTCTCAGTTTATTAAAATGTCTGCATATGCGGATGATCTTACAGTCTTAATCAGAGGTAATCAAGATGTTAATGTTGTTAAAAAGTGTTTAGAAACTTATGAAAAAGCATCCTCTGCAAAAGTTAATTGGGGCAAAAGTGTGGCAGTATGGTGTGGGCATGACAATAATGGTCCTATCCTTCCTGGAGAATTGCAATGGGGAAGGGAAGGTTTTAAATATTTAGGGGTGTTTTTAGGATCTGAAGAATATAGGAAAAAGAACTGGGAGGGACTAGTGGAGAAAACATGTGCTCGGTTGTCTCGATGGAAATGGTTGCTCTTCCAGTTATCCTACAGGGGTAGAGTTTTGGTCTGTAATAATCTTATTGCTGCTACTTTATGGCATAAAACGATGATATTAGAACCTCCAGAAGAACTGATAATGGACATTCAGAAAAAAATAGTTGATTTTTTTTGGTCCGGGTATCACTGGCTAAAAGCACCAGTACTTTATCTGCCCAGGACGGAGGGAGGTCAAGGACTCATTGACATTAGATCTAGAATTAAAGCTTTCAGACTTCAGACAGCTCAAAGACTCCTGTATGGTGAAGAAGTGAGCTGGCGTGGGGTGGCCCGTGGCCTCTTGAGAAGAGCAGGTAAAATGGGCTATGATCGTCAACTGTTCTTAATGGACATTAATAAGCTGGACTTAACTGGTCTGTCATCGTTTTACAAGTCAATGTTGAGAGCGTGGACTCTTTTAAAAGTTTGCAGAGATCTAAATGGTGAACAGAGTCAGTGGTTACTGGAAGAACCCTTGATCTTTAATCCAAAATTTGATTGGGATGTTCTAAAATCAATTTCTGTGAGGCGTGCTTTATGGTCTGCAAATATTGTAAAGATTGGACACTTATTGACTGAAGATGGATGGATTTCTGCAGAGACTCTGAAGAAATTGAAGGTGGTATTCTATCCTTTAAGACACCTCAACTGGGGAGTTTCAGAGACGTTGGGAAAAAAGCTACCTATATGCTGTGTGTAAAAGTTCTTCATCTTCGTGCACTTGAAAATGTAAAAGAGTCTAAATGGACAGAATTTTTTGGATCAGACTCTTCCCCGAAAGGTAGCTGGAGGACCATGTACAAGCCCCCCATTGAAAAAAGGTCTGGAGACCTGCAATGGCGCGTTGTACATGGTATTATAGCTACAAACAGACACAGAGCACATTTTGATCCACTAGTGGGGATGGGATGTCCGTTCTGTGAACAGCAGGAGACAGTTTTTCATTTGTTTGCTGACTGTAGTAGATTATTGCCTCTCTTTGAAATTCTTGGAGGCTGGTGTCAGACATTAGGAGAAGTTTTCACACCTGAGTTGTTTATCTATGGACCTAAATATAAATGTAGCAAGAGGGAGTTGTATCATCTACTTAATTTTATTTTCGGACAAGCAAAGTTAGCT
>JAVLUX010000075.1:27500-30000 GCA_032164185.1 Moxostoma hubbsi
GCACCGGTGTGTGTGTGTGTGTGTGTGTGAGTATGTGTGTATATGTGTGTGTGTATATAT
This sequence comes from Moxostoma hubbsi, assembly GCA_032164185.1. Lineage (NCBI taxonomy): Eukaryota > Metazoa > Chordata > Actinopteri > Cypriniformes > Catostomidae > Moxostoma > Moxostoma hubbsi. The sequence continues at coordinate 27,561 of JAVLUX010000075.1, forward strand.
ATATGTGTGTGTGTGTGTGTGTGTATATATGTGTGTGTGTGTGTGTGTGTGTATATATGTGTGTGTGTGTGCGTGCGTGCATATATATATGTGTGTGAGTGTGTGTGTGTGTATGTGTGCGTGCACGTGTGCATATGTGTGTATTTATGTTTGTGTGAATTTATGTGTGTGTGTGTGTATGTGTGCGTGCGCATAGGTGTCTATTTATGTGTGTGTGTGAGTGTGTATATGTGTGTATATATGTGTGTGTGTGTGTGCGTATGTGTGTGTGTGTATGTGTGCGTGTGCATATGTGTGTATTTGTGTGTGTGTGTGAGTGTGTATATGTGTGTATGTGTGCGTGCGCGTGTGTGTGCATGTGTGTGCGTGTACATGTGTGTGCATGTGCGTGTGTGTGTGTGCGTGTGCATGTGTGTGCGTGCGCTTGTGCATGCACGTGTGAATGTGTGCGTGCGTGCGCATGTGTGTGCATGTGTGTGCGTGTGCATGTGTGTGCGTGCGTGTGCATGTGTGTGCATGTGTGTGTGTGTGCGTGCGTGTGCATGTGTGTGCGTGCGCTTGTGCATGCACGTGTGAATGTGTGCGTGCGTGCGTGCGTGCGCATGCGTGTGTGAATGTGTGTGCGCGTGCGCGTGTGTGTGTGTGTGTGTGCGCGTGTCATAGAGCAGCATGTCTCACCTTTGTGAGATTTGCCGATGGTGAATGAGAACGGGTCGGGCTCTTTCTCAGAGGTCTTCATCTTCACGTCCACAGTGTTCTGACCGTCCACATTCAGAGCGTCTCTCAGCACCGTACACTTCCTGCCTGCCAGACTCACGCCGTTGGCAAACAGACTGCTGCGGTCATTAGTGACAATAGCCTGAACCTCTTTCGGCTAGAGAGGGCGACAGGGAGAGAGACAGACAGGTTATAATGGTCCAGCAAACACAAGCTGAAACAGGTACAAGCATTTTAAAGAGTCCCCCCTTCACACAGATTCATGTTCTGTCACGTCTAAAGTGTACGCCTAACTTCACCTCAAGACAAGAAAAACACAGTTGAGTCATTCCAGAACATTCTTACAGTATCATAAAAGCACATCTGACCAGCACGTCACGACACATCAGCACATACATGTGGGTTACGTGTTCTGCTCATGTTTCTGAACACACACACACACACACACACACACACACACACACACACACACACACACTTTAGTCTCTCAGTTAATACGAGCTCATGATGAAGTATAACACACTGATTAAATCCTTATTTCCATTTCACAGTGAGCGAGTGACACAGAAAGACACTGGGGGAGAGAGAGAGAGAATCTCTGAATTCTTTAAATGTTGCAGCTGCAGGTTACAAGATATGGGGAAACCCACTCTGAACACACACACACACACACACACACACACACACACACACACACACACCCCCTTCTATTGATGTTTTATAGCTAATTATATTGACCATAGAATAATACAAATCCTAAAAGAAAGTTTAAAGGGACAGTTCACCCAAAAATGAAAATTCTGTCATCATTTACTCACCCTCATGTCATCCCAGATGTGTGTGACTTACTTTCTTCTGAACACAAATGAAGATTTTTAGAAGAATATTTCAGCTCTGTAACTCCATACAATGCAAGTGAATGGTGACCAGAACTTTGAAGCTCCAAAAGCACATAAAGGCAGCATAAAAGTAATCCATAAGACTCCAGTGGTTTAATCCTTGTCTTCAGAGGTGATATGATAGGTGTGGGTGAGGAACAGATCAATATTTAATCCTTTTTGTTACTATAAATCAACAATGCGTGTTCAAGAAAGTTCTTCTTTTGATTATCAGTGATTCTCATTCTTCGTGTACATCTCCACCTATTTTAATTTTAATTATTTATTTATACTTTATCTTTCCTTTACATCTCCGTTCTTTCTCCTCTCACAAAGAATGTGAATCACCAAAAACCAAAGAAGATAGGAGTGAAAGAGGTGCACCCACACCTATCAAATCACTTCTGAAGACATGGATTAAACCACCGGATTACTGGATGCTGCCTTTATGTGCTTTTGGTTCTGGTCTTTAGTTCTGGTCACCATTACCTTGCATTGTATGGACCTACAGAGCTGAAATATTCTTCAAAATATCTTCATTTGTGCTCAGAAGAAAGTAAGTCACACACATCTGGGATGACATGAGGGTGAATAAATGATGACAGAATTTTCATTTTTGGGTGTACTGTCCCTTTAAGATGTTTTTACTTTATCTATCATTTTCACAAATGAGGACGTCCCAAAAGGAGTTTTCTTTTCCAGTTGTACTCTTCTATTGACAAGTGTCGTTCCCAAACTATAGTTAATAAAGCAGAATGATCGTTAGTGAGCGGAACCACACGCGCATGCGTGCGTCAAACCGGAAGGCAACTTTGAATGTAACGCGCAGACACCAGTGTACAGGT
>JAVLUX010000075.1:35000-100000 GCA_032164185.1 Moxostoma hubbsi
AGATGCCAAATGTAAACATACATACTATGAGATAGTGTTCAATGCACATAGCAGTTATTGAGGTAGCAGACAGTTATAAAGTGACAATAATTAAAGTGCAACTCAGGACACGTGTGTGTGTGTGTGTGTGTGTGTGTGTGTGTGTGTGTGTGTGTGTGTGTGTCAGTCCAGTCTCTGAGTATTGAGGAGTCTCATGGCTTGGGGGAAGAAGTTGTTACACAGTCTGGTCGTGAGGTCAAAAAAAAAAAAAAAGAGGACGGCTTGTATGACCATCAATCCATGTGACATTACCGTGGAGACCTAGCGCGTGTGGAGGCCGTCAATCGGCGCATCTTACGTGACTCGTTGTGCATGACACCGCGGAGACTCACAGCGTGTGGAGACTCATGCTACTCTCCACGATCCACACACAACTCACCACACGCCCCATTGAGAGAACCACTAATCACCACCACGAGGAGGTTACCCCATGTGACTCTACCCTCCCTAGCTACCGGGACAATTTGGTTACCCCATGTGACTCTACCCTCCCTAGCAACCGGGACAATTTGGTTACCTCATGTGACTACCCTCCCTAGCAACCGGGCCAATTTGGTTACCCCATGTGACTCTACCCTCCCTAGCAACCGGGACTATTTGTTTACCCCATGTGACTCTACCCTCCCTAGCAACTGGCCCAATTTGGTTACCCCATGTGACTCTACCCTCCCAAGCAACCGAGCCAATTTGGTTACCCCATGTGACTCTACCCTCCCAAGCAACCGAGCCAATTTGGTTACCCCATGTGACTCTACCCTCCCAAGCAACCGAGCCAATTTGGTTACCCCATGTGACTCTACCCTCCCTGGCAACTGGGACAATTTGGTTACCCCATGTGACTCTACCCTCCCTGGCAACTGGCCAATTTGGTTACCCCATGTGACTCTACCCTCCCTAGCAACCGGGTCAATTTGGTTTCTATGGAGACCTGACTGGAGTCACTCAGCACGCCCTGGACTCAAACTCACGAGTCCAGGTGTGATAGTGTCAATACTCGCTGAGATACCCCGACCCCTGATTTGTGCTTTTTTTTAAAGATAAGGAGGGACGAGTCGAAACGTATTCCAGAACTATAAGAACAAGCCCCTCCCACACAGTGCAGCTCCATTACAATGAAGATTGTGTGTTTCATGCGTGAGGCCAGATTCACAGGACACTGGCTCACTCTCAAGACAGAATGGCGAGTTTCGAGTGCAGCAGATGTTGTGTTTGTGGGTGGAGTGTCTGAAGAGGAAACTCATTTGCCAGTCAAAAGTCATTCTGCAAATACGGCAAAGCAGAACGTTCCTCCTGCGGGACATTGAGTCTTTACTGTTGTGCCATCCAAGATTAAAGTACCACTATTACAATATAACACTCACACATGCACACACTCTTTCAGTGCTGTACAACTCAGTGACTTCCTGTCTCTGACAGGAAGTGGGGAAACTGACTGTAAAGCATGTGAGAACTTTTCATCTGATCTTAAACTCTTACACTCATCCATTCTACATTGCAAAACCTCTTCCTCTCCAGTAACCTCTTTTCCTTCTGTCACACACACACATGCACACACACGCACACACATGCACGCACGCACGCACAAAGTTCCCTCAGTGTGATATGCCCTTATAAGGCAAACTAAGAAGTGAGAGAATGTAGAGGAAGAAAACACAAAAGTCAGCGAGTGAAACAGAAGTGCAGCAGATGCACACATGACATACAACTGCGTGTTTACAGGGACAGTTCACCCCAAAATGATTCTTCATATCATTTATGCACTCTTATGTTGTTCCAAGCCCAAAGCAGATATTTCAGAGAATGTTGCGAGTGGTGACCACTGACTGTCGAGCTCCAAACAAGACTAAAAGCAGCATAAAAGTCATCAGTGCTCGAAGTCTTCTGAAGTCACATGACAGCTTTGAGTGAGAACCCAAATGTTTCCTCTGATAATGTTCCCCTCCACCAAAGCTCTGACCCGCTCCAAACCCAACATCGTATCCTATGACTTCACATGCATGTTTGTGTGACTCTTGACCAACAGCGTTTGACCTCAGTTACCCTGTGATAAGTGTACTGTAGTTTTACAGTAAGGAAACACACAGTCATGTGCATTTGTTGACGTGTTTGCACATGCAGGAGAATTCTGTGAAGAATGCAGCTTCAGTAGTTCGGTGTGCAGAAGTGCCCCCTTCTGATGACTCGCATGAATTCACCAAGATTACAAGAACATTTCAATTCCATGTTTGTCTGTACGGTGCTTTTTACCATCCAGTCTCACTTATAGAAGTGTCTAATAAACCCGTCAGTGAACAAGGACAAACTCCCTGGGATGTGATTTAAAACACTTCATTTCAACAACCTTTTGAAAAATGACACTAAATTGCCAAAGTGATCAACTGAAGTTCACAGAATTGCATCTGCATTACCTGTGGACCAAAAACATGACCCGGTCACTAAAGCAGGTGTCATGCACATCCAGAGTAAACAAATCCAGGTGCAGGACCAACACTGGCATACTGACCTGCATACATTGGCATGAGTTTGTACAGTACGCTCATGCCCATCTTCAATAACCCGTCACATGATTTACTTACTGTCAAGCAAACACTCATCAAGTCAGATTTGACTGTATACATCAAAGACCATTAATCAGTATATACTTCATCACTACTAAACAGTTTAGCAACTATTATAAACTAATCATTGTTTGAATGCGTTCCTGAATATTGATAACACGCAATAAATCAAAAACCTGAGGTTGTTAGATTTCAACTGATACCAAGATCACAATGGTAGTCGATTCAGAGGCGGAGATATTCTACAAAACATGGGGTAAGGGCGGGCTTCCCAAAAGACTGAATGTCTATGGACGGAGACACAAACCACATTGGGGTGTCCCCTGATTTTCAGATCTGTATGTTGTGATAGGGTGCGTCTCATCTCCCTAGTTCAGTGGTCAGGGCCATTGACAGAGTTGGCCATTTTTAGGATGGTCTCAAACTCATTCTGGGACACTGAAACAGTCACTCCCTTACAAACACCACAATGCACCTAAAAAACCAGGGAACATCACTGCTCACTCTGTTCCCGGACCACAAACTTCATCTGAAGTCTCTCAAGTCATTAGAAGTGGAGCACAAGGGTACGTCTGTCAAAGCTTTATTTTTGCTTTTAAGAGGTGTTGTCAAACAATGAAAAGGGAAACTCTTTTATAAGAGTTGTTAAAAAGGTCAACGCACTCCTGCATATTTTTAGGTCATTATCACTCATAACCCTGTTCAGGTCAATGATAGTCACTTATACAGCGACTGCGCCAATAAACAGCTGCACTTCAATGCACAAGCTAGTTAATGGGGCATGGGTGATTGAGTCATAAGTGTCCCAAGGTTCAGTGGATGAACACCCTTGGCAGTGCCCACGATATACTGATTCACAACATGGGGACCTAGTGAGCAGAGATACAGGGCTAATGTAACCGGCACCTACACAAGACCAAAAGTAGAAACAGAGCCTGCATTATAAACTCTTGAAACAGTCCATTGGACTGTTAAGCACAACCTACTCTCATAGCTGTGTGAATACAAACACATTAAGGTACAGAATACTTCCATGGCAGCAGATGTCATGAAGTTTCAGGCTGAATTTGATAAAGCAGTGTCAATTCAAAAAGGGGCAAACTGACCCAGAAGACCAAGGAAGGGTTAATAGTAACCATGTAAAATACCTTTCAGTTACACAAATGCTTCCCTTCTAGAATAGCCTGTAAGAACTGGAGGCATTTACCTGACAGTGCAAATCATGGACAAAGTTGCATCTGTATTCATTAAGTGGAGATAGATTGCAATCAATAATGTTGTTCAATTGAGAACGTTTGAATGGTTCATTGAAGCAAGCAGTACAATGGGTTTGGATAGTGGTTGGTACCACAACTTGACCCAAAGGAGGGGGGGGGGGGGTAGTGAGTTTTAAAAAGAACAATGATTAAATTGAATGAAAGTGCAAGTTGAGCACCCACAAACAGCTGTGCAACAAGTTTAATTTAACAGAAGCAAGAGGAACACAAGCTTTGAGCAAATCATGTTTTATTAAAAAAAATCAAGAATCTACAGGTCAGTTGCAGAATGTGTCCAGCCTCAGAATACTGACGTCACTGGGTAAAGATGCACCAGAAGAGGTCTCTTAAGCATCCTGTCCAAAGAGTTATACTGAATACTCATGGCTGAAGAGCTGGTCAGTAGAATCAGATCCTACAAGGAAAGTCCTGGCTCAAACCACCACTGACAGATCCTGTAGAATTGGTCTGGGTGAAGTCACCATTACCAGCCCCACCAAAGTGCTTTATGGATAAAGGTACCATTGCCAGAACCTTCAGGGGATTCCTTCAAGGTAGCGTTGCCATCAGGAGCATCATGGACCAAGGTGGCATTGTTTCCAGAAGCATACTGGTTCAAGGTAGCGTTGCCATCAGGATCATCATGGACCAAGGTGGCATTGCCCTGGGTCCAGGTACCATTGGCAGATGCATCAGGATCTTAATTTGCATCACAATGAGAAGTTACTTTAAAACATGACTTAAAAGACAAAATGCAGTGTAATCTTTAACCTGCAAGTTAACTGACAGGAGAATGAAACGCATCATGTCAGATGGAAGGAACAAATACACACCTTTATCTTCTCTGACCACTCGCCTAACAGCACTCCAGGAGGAGTCAATAGAAGAACCATGTTCAACTGAAGAACCCAGAGCTGAGAAAACACAGAAGCTTGTAAAACACAAATGTGGCATAACAGAATCAGTTTCAATATTACTCCCTGATAGCACACATTAAGATCACCCAGATGACCATTTGATGTGCATGTTCACATCTGGAGAGGTTTTGGTTTACATGGTTTGCTCATCTGCAATACACTTCCTCTTGGAAGTCAAAAGACTCCGATGTCTTGTAGACATTTGTGATTTAAAATGCATGCAGAACAGCTCTTCACATGTTTAGTAGAACACAATGAGATCTGGTACTGCTTCAGACACAAAAATAAACTCACCATTCCACAGCAACTGATGGCAAAGAGCCAGAACAATGGCAATTTTAACAGCACTCATGTTTGACCACAAGATGAACTACTATGAAAACCAATCCAGCTATACTGAAGATTCAGTCAAACCAGGACTTTTATAGCCCAACAGAGAAATATTTGCATCACCTGGATGCCTCGTTAACTCATCCAGATCAGCACTAATTAATGAGAGCCTTAATTGAAGTGTCACTTATTGTTATCCCATTTCTCTAACCTGCACTGATAGAAATATGATTATGACCCACAGTTAACAGCTCATGTATATGACTTTATTTATGTTGATTTGTTTCCTGTGGAGCATGTGTGTATTCTCTGTCTATGTTCTAAACTCAATGCTCATTAATTGTATGTTTTGCTTACTGCACATTTAATGAATTTATAGTGGATATTGTCTACACAGTCTGAATATACAGAGTTGATTTGACAGTGAGTTGTAAAGATCAGATTTGAAAAACAAGTGTTTAAAGCAGTGCACACTGTTCCCAACAAACAACAAGGTAAATAATGGAGTTGATATTGGAAGTGTTCATTTGTTGTGATGCAGTTTAGATCGTGTTAGTGAGCTGCTGCACTTCTGTCAGGTTCAATACTGTTAGCATGAGACTTTATATGCCAGTTTATCATTGTAGTAGCATCAGTTTCAGATTCATCCACCGTTATAGAACACAAAAAATAATGAACATGCAATGTAAGTCAAGTTATTTTTATTTGTATAGCGCTTTCACAACACACATCGTTTCAAAGCAGCTTTACAGGAAATCATGCATAAATATTTATTATTAATGAAACTGTAATATCTATAATGTCTCAGAGTGATCATTGTGTAGTTTGATTAAATATGATTGTGAATTGTGTTTAAAAATAAATCATTCAATAATAATTGTTTTAATAACCCCAGTGAGCAGCTGAAGGCAACTGTGGCGAGGAACACAAAACTCCATAAGATGTTGATTAATGGAGAAAAATAATCTTGGGAGAAACCAGACTCACTGTGGGGGCCAGTTCTCCTCTGATTAACCCCACGCTAACCCTAAACCAGACTCACTGTTGGGGCCAGTTCCCCTCTGACTAACCCCACCCTAACACTAAACCAGACTCACTGTGTGGGCCAGTTCCCCCCTGACTAACCCCACCCTAACCCTAAACCAGACTCACTGTGGGGGCCAGTTCCCCTCTGACTAACCCCACCCTAACCCTAAACCAGACTCGCTGTGGGGGCCAGTTCCCCTCTGACTAACCCCACCCTAACCCTAAACCAGACTCGCTGTGGGGGCCAGTTCCCCTCTGACTAACCCCACCCTAACCCTAAACCAGACTCACTGTGGGGGCCAGTTCCCCTCTGACTGACCCCACCCTAACCCTAAATCAGACTTGCTGTGGGGGCCAGTTCCCCTCTGACCGACCCCACCCTAACCCTAAATCAGACTCGCTGTGGGGGCCAGTTCCCCTCTGACCGACCCCACCCTAACCCTAAACCAGACTCACTGTGGGGGCCAGTTCCCCTCTGACTGACCCCACCCTAACCCTAAATCAGACTCACTGTGGGGGCCAGTTCCCCTCTGACTAACCCCACCCTAACCCTAAACCAGACTCTCTGTGGGGGCCAGTTCCCCTCTGACTAACCCCACCCTAACCCTAAACCAGACTCACTGTGGGGGCCAGTTCCCCTTTGGCTAACCCCACCCTAACCCTAAACCAGACTCACTGTGGGGGCCAGTTCCCCTCTGACTGACCCCACCCTAATCCTAAATCAGACTCACTGTGGGGGCCAGTTCCCCTCTGACTAACCCCACCCTAACCCTAAACCAGACTCGCTGTGGGGGCCAGTTCCCCTCTGACTAACATCATGAATATAATGACAATATTACTTATGTATAGTTAAAGTCATGCTTTAACATTATTAAACTAAGTGTTTAGGATCAGTGTTTAAACATAGATTTTGTGTGAACTGTAAGATTAATGATTAATGTCTTTGAAGTCCATCCTGGATTAACTGCAGAAATTCATATAGATGCAATTGTCCTTGTTAATTGCCTGATGAAGGCTTTTGTTGGCAATTAATTGATAGTCTATGTATTTCATATCAAGAGTGCAGTCCATCAATACACAAAGGTGATGCAGGCAGGGAACGATCACAGTTCAACTGGCAGATCATTTCGGTGTGGTCCATCCTATATCCAAGGTTCAGGCATATGAAGTATCTGATGTCTTACAGTTGGAGTTGACATCAGTGCCTCCTCTGAATCGTAATAGACTGAAGTGATGTCTGGCTGGCACAGGCTACAGTTAGTCATCATCACTCAGAGAAATGTAGCAGTGGAGTCTGACACCAAACAGGAATGGAGCTGGCCGGCATTATTTCTGAGGTGGAAAAATGCAGTTCTACAAACATTGATCATTTGATTTTCAAAGGACAGATTGGTATAAAATACAACACACACAAGTTATTCACTGTAGACGACGGTTTAACAGTACGTCCATCAAGAGTAGAGTTATATTTTAGTGTCTTATTTTTAATAATTTGTACCTCTGTTATGTTGGAATTGAGTAAAAGGACATTTCTGTCCATCAAATTTTTGATTTCATTGATACATTCTGCTAATTTGGTGAATTGTGAATTTTTGTTGGGTTAAGAAATATAAAGTTGTGTATCGTCGACATAACAGTGGAAACTTATTCCATGATTCCTGTCTTGTCTTTCTGAACAATGTGCATCAGCAGTCAAAAGCCTTGTGAGGGTGCTAGATCATTTAAAAGTGCCACATATTGGCCAGTTAATTAGCCTAGTTGATACTGGTTTTCCAGCCCGATGGACTTCTGCAAAAGCACATGCACAAAGGCTTTAGCTGTTCAGTAATTATGCATTTAAAAAAATCACTTGTTCCCAAATCCCAACAATCTTCCCAGACATTAAGTTTGCCATCAGGGCATCATCTGTGGAACATGATGCAAGTTCATGCAGTATGATAGTCTCAGTCACCATTCACTTTCAGTGCATCTTTTTCCATACAGTGAATGTGAGTGTTGAATCTGGAAACGTTTTCACCTCATATTATTGTTCAGTTTATCAATATGTCTATGAACAAGGGCAGGTGAAATAATGGCAATTCGTTTGTCCTGTACTAGTGGAATACTAAACGTTCTAACAACACTAGATAAGGCATCTGGGAATGTTGTTAATGTAAACACAGTTATAATCCATAAAACATCTAGAAAATGTATTAAAAATACAGAAGCTTGAAAAGACATGAATTATACAAGAAAGACCTAGCATTAGCCTTTAATTTAATACTTTACATATTTTCTAAATTCAGAATATGCTCTTTAGTTAAATATTAATCAATTCACAAATTGATTTAAATATTACCCAATATAAGATTAATTATTCAATTTAAGATTAGATGAATTGTTATCCAGAGAGCAGTCACTTATATTTTCAGAGTCACTTTAACACGAATCAGGAAATTCATGAATATTCATGTGGGCAATTCCAGCATTATGGATATGACATTTGCAGTGAAAATGTGAAATTTGATAAAGTGCTTGTGGAGCAGGACGTGGTCGTGTGTCCTTCACTGGAGAGAGAGGAAGCGGTAAGGGCCATCACCTGGTGATTACTGATATTAAACACCTTTATTTCATGTCAAGGATGATGGAGACAGCTTTAAAAAAGCCACCTGAGCGACATACTGGGAGAGAGACCAGCAATGCTACCTTGAACTAGTATGCTTCAGAAAGCCAATACTTTTTTGTGAAGTTGAAGACAACTGCATTAATAGTTGACTCACGTGGACTGTGAAACCGGCTCCCGTGTCCTTCCTACTCGAACCCCTCTTCACTGGTGACAAAACCTGGGAATTAAGGAACAAGATGGACCTCTGTGGACACCTCACCGCTGGACGAAGTCATCCGTGCCCTGGCCAGCATCCAAGAGTCTCACCAGCAAGCTCTCCTCGAGCAGGAACGCAGATTCCAGGAGCTCCTGCAAGCCCAGATCCAGGATCGGCAGGCCTTACGGAGTTGGCTAGCTTCAGGTGGATCTTCCCCTGTGACCACAGAGGCAGCGATGAAGCCACACCTCCTACTCAGGAAAGATTGGTCCCTTGGATGATCCAGAGGAATTTGTGAGCCTTTTTGAGCAGTCAGCCACTGCCTCCATTTGGCCACGAACCAAATATGCCCTTTACCTGCTGTTGCTGCTTTGCAGGGAGGCCAAGCTCTATGCGAGGCAACAACCAGATGAGGACCACCTGGACCATGTCAAGCTGAAGATTGCGCTCCTGCAATGGGTTGGCTGTAGCCCCGAATAACATCGTCAGCAATTGAGCAACCTCTCCTTGAGCAACGCCGGCCGTCTGTTCACATTTTCCCAGCAGCTCCATGATGCCTGCTTAAGATGGGTGCTGGCCGAGGAAGGGTGCGATGTGGAGGATGTTATCGACCTGATGGTGCTGGAGCAGCAAACCACTCGCCTGCCCCGAGGAACCCAGCTGGCTGAAGCCCACATGGCGGCCTAGCAGTCCAACTCTTTCTCTCCTTCTTGCTTCTCCTACTCCTCTTGTCCCTCCCTCTCACCCTATACCCACTCCCCGGTAACAAGGAGTGGTTACACCCAAACCAGTGCCCCGCCTTTGCGGGCTGCATAATGCAGGAAGGAATCTCCGTTGTCCTTCCCAGGTTGATGTCTACGCCACCATGGGCACAACTGGGAAGCCTGGGCTGGTCTGTCAGTGTTGTGGGGGGCTGAGACGCATACAAGACCGGCATCCAGCAATGGGGGTGGAGACATGGACTCAGATCCCCAACACACCACGGACTGCCCCCGATTAAGCAGGGACATACAGGATACTGGTAAAAATTAAGGGGCATACAAACCAAGCCCTGGTGAATTCTGGTTGCAATCAAACCTCGATTTAACACGGTTTGGTCCATGATGACTGGTCAAGATTTGCCCCGTAAAATACACTATAAACAACGGCACTTTAAACATGTGACATGTTTCAGAGAAAACACTGTAATATGTTCCTCTAACTTCCAGAAAACTTGGAGAACTAACATCAGGTAAGGGAGTGTTTCATCAAACCCATACACAACACTGAAACTAAAGCTAAATGTTTCTTGAGTATCAATTGTTTTGGTGTTGCCAAGTCAGGCTGCAAGCTGTCTGTTATGATATTGATAAGGATTTTTCCCCCTCATTGATTTATTTTATTTATTCATATAGTAGTGAGCTGATATTGTATAAATATGTGTGATTTTTAAACATTTCCTTGACATTTTCTGTGCTAATATACAGCTCAGATTTATGACTTTTGGACAAGCTCGTACTCTTTAGAATATTTGATGGATGGCTTCTCAGTTCTTCACAGTTGCAGATATTTTCTCACAGGATATCACAGGCTTACTTCTGCTTTGTTTTGAATTAGTATGCATTGTAAAAGCGGCACTCAGTCATTTATATTCCTCATTCAAAAAGAAAACAGTAGGCTAATTTTGAAACATGTATAAAATCATGACCATTCATGTGAGATGAGAGTTCAGTCATATCAATAACCTTATAAAAGCGGTTTTATTCTACAAGCAACATTCATTTGTTTTTATAACTCATATTTCACTGTACATCTTGCCATTTCAGTCTTTAGGCACGATCATGATTTCAAGCTCGATGGTGCATGTGCAAAGCATCAGATGACAATCAAGCTTGAAATCATGATCGGCAAATAGACAGCTGATGTCAAGCTTTATAGTGAAATGGAGATATATTTTGGTCCATTCTCATCCAAAATCGATTGGATGACTTCTGATGACATAGAATATGCTCATCTGTGTTCCACAACTGCTTTCGGGTCCCTGAATAACATATAACGTGAGATTAAGGGCAACCTGTGGACTTTCTCGTGCCCTCCTTGGGAATGATGGTACCCCCTAGGGAGTGGGTGCCCTACACAGACTGCGTAGTCTGCTTATAGGGAGCGGCGGTACTGAATAAATGTCATACAAGTCAAGTGAAGTCAAATTTACAAGTATTAGGTTTGTGTGTGTTTACATGTGGTTCGACAATAAAGCAGAAATAAAGAAATATATCAACATAACATGTCTTGATTACTATCCAGTAAAATAATTCACATTAATCTATACAATCTCTTAATTACAAGGTTAAATGGCATCAGAGTATCAACAAACTCTTAGTGGAATCTTACACAATACTGATATCTACTGGTTAGATATGGTATAGACACACTTAAAACATCCGATTATTCAGAGCTCAAAGATAACAGCATCCTCATTCAATTGTAATTTATTAATTCCACATCTAATATGTCTGAATGTCACCTCAGTGTAAAGCCAAATTAGAATTTTCCTCAGAATGGTCTTTAATTTTTCAGATTGAGGCAGCAGGAGCTGAATCACTGAGGGCTTTATGTTTGTTGTCGAGAGGCCTACAGTGCACAAACAGACTCCTGATGGGATAAAGATGTCCCATTTCTCGTCCCGTGAGGGTAAATATATACATCATTAGAAGTGTCTGGCCTCTTCAGTCAGCAGAGTGAGCGAGTATTCTCCGCTTCTCTTCCAGAAAAGGACAGGAGGCGGGGCTTCTACAACTTGGTTCATAGTAAAGTTCAACCAGTAGCCGGAATCAAGTAGACGTGCATATTTCCAGAACTTACCAGGTCGTCCAACTTCCTCGCTCACTTTCCTCCAAGCGATGTCTTTTTCCGTCCGGTTTCTGCACATGTATGACGTTGTGTCGTACAATTCCGGGTGCCCGCACACCGCTACAACCATTCTTTCATCCATTTTTCCTGATTTCTTCTGCTACTACATCAGTGACATCCGGACAATCTCAATGCTGATATGCTTTCGCGACAACACACAATGCGGATTTTTCACTCATTAGGTGAATACACGAATGAAGCGATTTCGTATGTTCGAGTCACGCCATTCGCGCCACCCGGGTCTAATAGCCCGAGTCTATTCGCACTTTGCATTCACTTTGTATGTAATCACGCCGTGCGAAACGCTCGCTGTATGTGAACGCACCATTACACAGATTCTGCTAAATAAGCCGACAACCCGTGTGGTCATTAAACGCATTAAATGGAATTTATTATCAATGTAAGGTTATAAATGGAGTGAGAATAATCCGACCGGCATGGGTAGATTTTTGCCCATCACACCAATTTTGCATGGCATATAAACATTTACCGGCGTTCTTACCGCTATATCCAACGTGTGCAAGTGTTGTGCACATGCCTCTTCATGGTTTGAAGTCTAAATACAAAAATTTGGGGTTCTAAATACAATTATTATTGAATTATTTAATGATTTATTTTTATACACAATTTACAATCATATTTAATCAAATTACACAAAGACTTTATAGAATAACGTGATTATTTTAAATGTCATGTAAACAGATTTCTTGCTATATCATTTTTAAATAAGCTGATTTTTGGGAGTAATCAGCATGTTGGTGTGCATGTAAATGTGCTCATTGTCGGTATAGGCTTGTTCACAGTAGTCTAATTCGCTACTTGTTTAAAATCTGGTGAAATGATGCTCCTGTCATGATCACAAATCATGTTATAAACAAACCAAACTCTCAAGCACATACATCAGAAATCACAGGAAGACTCGCAGACTTGAGTGAAATAGAAGATGATTCATCATTTATTTGTTGAATATAAAACAGAAATGTAATGTCTCTCTTTGGCGTCGCGCAAATCTACCCCCTCTACCTGCTATACTACTGGCAAATGTTCAGTCTCTGGACAACAAGCTCTGCGAGCTGAGAGCGCGGATCTCTTTCCAATGAGAGACGAGAGATTGCTGTGTTATCTGCCTTACAGAAATATGGATGTCTGCGGAGATTCCAGATTCGGCCATCGAACAGGAAGTGCATAGAGGACGTTGTGCTAACCAAACCGATACGGATCTACCCCAACCAGAACCTCGGACCTCTGCTTTTAATTCCGGGAACGCGGAGGAGCATAAACAAGCCAGTTATGCCCTCCGTAACTCCATCAGTGCAGCCAAACGCCAGTACAGGCACAAAATTGAAGGACAGTTCAACACCACTGACTCCAGAAGTATGTGGCAGGGAATTAACACCATCACGGACTATAAACAGAATAAAAACTCCGCCATGAACACTGCTGCCTCTCTCCCGGACGAGCTTAATACTTTTTATGCTCGTTTCGAGGACAGCAACACCGCCCTCACAGAGAGAGCACTCGCGGCCGATACTACAGATGATTGTTCACTCTCCGTCTCTGTTGCGGATGTAACCCGATCCTTTCGACAGGTGAACATTGCAAAGCCGCGGGTCCAGACGGCATTCCGGGCCGCGTCATCAGAGCATGCGCGAACCAACTGGCTGGTGTTTTTACGGAAATTTTCAACTTGTCCCTATCCCTGTCTGTAGTCCCCACATGCTTCAAAACATCAACCATTGTGCCTGTACCGAAGCAATCAAAAATCACTTGCTTAAATGACTGGCGTCCTGTTGCTCTGACCCCCATCATCAGCAAATGCTTTGAGA
The DNA here is from genome assembly GCA_032164185.1 of Moxostoma hubbsi. Lineage (NCBI taxonomy): Eukaryota > Metazoa > Chordata > Actinopteri > Cypriniformes > Catostomidae > Moxostoma > Moxostoma hubbsi. Next base: position 48,643 of record JAVLUX010000075.1, read on the forward strand.
GGTTGATCAGAGATCACATCTGCTCTGTTCTGCCCACCTCTTTGGACCCATTGCAGTTTGCCTACCGCAACAACTGCTCCACTGATGATGCCATTGCATCTACAATACACACTGCTCTCTCCCACCTGGAAAAAAGGAACACGTATGTGAGAATGCTGTTTGTAGACTACAGCTCAGCATTTAACACCATAGTGCCCTCCAAGCTTGATGAGAAACTCCGGGCTCTGGGCTTAAACAGCTTGCTGTGCAGCTGGATCCTGGATTTCCTGTCAGGCAGACGTCAGGTGATTAGAATGGGCAGCAACATCTCCTCATCACTGACCCTCAACACTGGAGCCCCGCAGGGCTGTGTTCTCAGCCCACTCCTGTATTCCCTTTCCACACATGACTGTGTGGCGACACATAGCTCCAATGCCATCATTAAGTTTGCTGACGATACGACGGTTGTAGGTCTGATCACTGACAATGATGAAATGGCCTACAGAGAGGAGGTGCACACTCTGACGCGCTGGTGTCAGGAGCACAACCTCTCCCTCAACGTCAGTAAAACCAAGGAGCTTGTGGTGGACTTCAGGAAGAAAGACAGAGAACACAGCCCCATCACCATTAATGGAGTACCGGTGGAGAGAGTCAGCAGCTTCAAGTTCCTCGGTGTCCACATTACTGAGGAACTCACATGGTCCGTCCACACTGAGGCCGTTGTGAAGAAGGCTCACCAGCGCCTCTTCTTCCTGAGACGGCTGAGGAAGTTTGGAATGAACCACCACATCCTCACACGGTTCTACACAAGCACTGTAGAGAGCATCCTGACTGGCTGCATCACCGCCTGGTACGGCAATAGCACCGCCCACAACCGCAAAGACCTGCAAAGGGTGGTGCGAACGGCCAGAAACATCATCGGAGGTGAGCTTCCCTCCCTCCAGGATATATATAACAGACGGTGTGTGAATAAAGCTCGGAGGATCATCAGAGACTCCAGTCACCCGAGTCATGGGCTGAATTCACTGCTTCCATCAGGCAGGCGGTATCGCAGCATCAGGACCCGCACCACCCGACTACATGACAGCTTCTTCCCACAAGCAATCAGACTTTTGAACACATGATCTCTCACGATCAACAATCAGCACTGCACTTTATTAATCTTATTATCTCACACTGGACTGTCATAATTATATTCTCCACAATACAACTACTGTATATATATATATATATATATATTTTTATATACTCTTTATTTTTATTGTATGTGTATTCTATATTGTGTGTATTGTTTACTATACATTGTATATTAGTATTGTGTAAGTATATGTACATTTGATATGTAAATTGTGTTGTGTAAATATGTTGTTTATTGTAATTATTTCACCTACTGTTGCACTTGTGTACATGGTAGTGTGACAATAAAGTGATTTGATGCGTGTGCTAGGAGTGTCGCATGCATACAAGACCGTATATGTAGCCTTTTTGTGACTCAAAAAGCCATTGATTGCTTTCAATAGACCTTGAATAAAATGCAATTTATAGATCCATTTATGAAATATAAATGCTGTATGTCCAAAAACCCAAATACAAGTGTTTTATGAAACTTCCATGCATTTAAGGGTTACATTGAATAACGAAAGCACACTACAGACAATGATTCTAGTATATGAATTTACAGAGAAACCAAAAGCATTATTAAACAACCAGTTTATTTGTCATCATGGCATAAAACAACATTTAATTACAAGCACCTGAATAATAGAATTGCTAGGGTTGTGTCACTTACAGAATCACTGAATGGCTAAAAGGAATCCTAACTGGATTTCTTTGATGCAATAGGAGAGCATACTCTAAGATAGTTGCATGGAAATGCAAGGAGTACTAGGTAAAGGATAAATCCAATTTGCTTTCTCTAAGAGAGCATTTGGTGAAGCGGAACTGGATACTTCAGAAGGGAGCAAGCTGGACAACGGATTTAAAAAAAAAAAAAAAAAAAAAAAAAAAAAAAAAAAAAAGCTTTCCCAGAGAAAACAGAATTTAATATCTTGAGAAATGGATTCAAAATGAGAAAAAGAATTCCCGGAGGATTCAGAAGTCCCAGATGATTCAGAAGTGGATAAATCAGGGAAAGAGCTGGATTCCACAGATGGCTTAACACATTTTACAAGTTAAGAACTAGACTCCTGTTGAAGGCAGTTCTTTCCTACCCTCTGAGGAAGAAAAGAATGGAGATTTAAGAGTTGGATTTTACAGATGATCTTAAACTTGGATTCTCAGATTGGAATTCTCACAAGGAGAAAACCTAAATCACTAGTATTCACAATGCAGTGGCAAGTAGTTGGTTCCACAGGAGCATTAGGTTCTTCAGTGGGAAGGGGGTTCCATTTTAGCTTTAGGTTTCTCAGGGAAGTACTGGGTTCTACTGGAGCATTAGGATTTTCAGTGGAGTGGGAAGTGGGCTTGTGGGAAGGAGCATTAGTGGATTCTATTGGAGCAATAGGTTTCTCAGTTGAGAAGGTAGAACTGGGTTCCACAGAAGCATTAGGTTTTTCAGTGGGGATGGAAGTGGGTTCCATTGGATCATACACCTTCTCAGTGGAAAAGGTGATATTAGGATCCATTGGAGTTTTAGGTTTTTCCAGTGGAGGGGGAAGAACTGGGTGCAACTGTAGCTTTTGGTTTTTCCAGTAGGATGGGGAGAGCTGGGTTCCATTGTAGGTTTAGGTTTCTCAATGGGAAGGAAATTACTGGGATCCACACAAGCATTGGGGTTTTCAATGGTAAGTGGAGTACTGGGTTCCACGTGAGTGTAAGGTTTTTCAGTGGAGGGGGAACTGGGTTCTATTGGACCATTTGCGTTCTCAACGGGAAGTGAAGTATAGGTTTCGACAGATGCATTACCAAATCAAGAGGAATGTGGATTCCATTGAAGTATTAGGTTTCTCAATGGGTAGTGAAGTACTGGTTTTCACTGGAGAAAAAGGTGTTTCAGAAGGGAGGGGAGTGGGTTCCACTGGATCATACGGTTTCTCAGTGGGATAGAAAGTGCTGGTTTCGACAGTCCAGGGAGAAGTGGGTTCTATAGGATTATTCGGTTTCTCAGTGAAGGTGAAAATAGGATCCATTAGAATTTTAGGTTTCTCAGTGGAAAGTGAAGTACTGGTTTCAACAGAAACATTAGGTTTTTCAGTGAGTAGTAAAGTGGGTTCTACTGGATCATACGGTTTCTCAGTGGAGAAGGTAGAACTGGGTTCCATTGAAGCATTAGGTTTCTCAGTGGGAAGTGAAGTACTGGTATTGACAGGAACGTTAGGTTTTTCAGTGAGTAGTAAAGTGGGTTCCACTGGATCATACGGTTTCTCAGTGGGAAGTGAAGTACTGGTATTGACAGGAACATTAGGCTTTTCAGTGGGATTTGAAGTACTAAGTTCCACAAGAGAATTAGGTTCAGTCAAAAGGAATGTGGCTTCCATTGAAGCATTAGGTTTCTCAGTGGAAAGTGAAGTACTGGTTTCAAATGGAGGCATCTCCGTAGGATAGAAAGTACTGGTTTCCACAGGAACATTAGGTTTTTCAGTGTAGGGAGTAGTGGGATCTATTGCAGTATTAGGTTTATCAGTCAAGTAGGTATAACTGGGTTCTACTGAAGCTTTAGGTTTCTTAGTAGGTAGAAAAGTGGTTTCCATTGGCATATTAGTTTCTCAGTGGGAAGTGAAGTACTGGTTTCGACAGAAACATTAGGTTTTTCAGTGAGTAGTAAAGTGGGTTCCACTGGATCATACGGTTTCTCAGTGGAGAAGGTAGAACTGGGTTCCATTGAATCATTAGGTTTCTCAGTGCAACGTGAAGTAGTGGTTTCAAATGGAGTATTAGGCATCTCATTAGGATAGAAAGTACTGGTTTCCACAGGAGCATAAGGTTTTTCAGTGGGGAGGGCAGTGGATTCCAATGAAGTATTAGGTTTCTCAGTCAAGGTATAACTGGGTTCCATTGTAGCTTTAGGTTTCTCAGTGGTAAGAGTACTGGGTTCCACAGGATAAGGTTTTTCAGTGGAGGGGGGAGTGGGTTCGATTAGACCATTTGGTTTCTCAGTTGGACGGAATGTCATGGTTTCCACAGAAGCATTAGGTTTCTTGGTGGGGAGGAAAGTTGTTTCCATTGGCATATTAGGTTTCTCAGTGGGAAGTGAAGTACTGGTTTCTACAGGAACATTAGGTTTTTCAGTGAGTAGTAAAGTGGGTTCCACTGGATCATAAGGTTTCTCAGTGGAAAGTGAAGTACTGGTTTCAAATGGAGGCATCTCCGTAGGATAGAAAGTACTGGTTTCCACAGGAACATTAGGTTTTTCAGTGTAGGGAGTAGTGGGATCTATTGCAGTATTAGGTTTATCAGTCAAGTAGGTATAACTGGGTTCTACTGAAGCTTTAGGTTTCTTAGTAGGTAGAAAAGTTGTTTCCATTGGCATATTAGGTTTCTCAGTGGGAAGTGAAGTACTGGTTTCGACAGAAACATTAGGTTTTTCAGTGAGTAGTAAAGTGGGTTCCACTGGATCATACGGTTTCTCAGTGGAGAAGGTAGAACTGGGTTCCATTGAATCATTAGGTTTCTCAGTGGGAAGTGAAGTACTGGTATTGACAGGAGCATTAGGCTTTTCAGTGGGATTTGAAGTACCAAGTTCCACAAGAGCATTAGGTTCAGTCAAAAGGAATGTGGGTTCCACTGAAGCATTAGGTTTCTCAGTGGAACGTGAAGTAGTGGTTTCAAATGGAGTATTAGGCATCTCATTAGGATAGAAAGTACTGGTTTCCACAGGAGCATAAGGTTTTTCAGTGGGGAGGGAAGTGGATTCCAATGAAGTATTAGGTTTCTCAGTCAAGCTATAACTGGGTTCCATTGTAGCTTTAGGTTTCTCAGTGGTAAGAGTACTGGGTTCCACAGGATAAGGTTTTTCAATGGAGGGGGGAGTGGGTTCGATTAGACCATTTGGTTTCTCAGTTGGACGGAATGTCATGGTTTCCACAGAAGCATTAGGTTTCTTGGTGGGGAGGAAAGTTGTTTCCATTGGCATATTAGGTTTCTCAGTGGGAAGTGAAGTATTGGTTTCAAACGGAGTATCAGGCATCTCAGTAGGATAGAAAGTACTGGTTTCGACAGGAACATTAGGTTTTTCAGTGTAGGGGTAGTGGGTTGTATTGGAGGATTAGGTTTATCAGTCAAGAAGGTATAACTGGGTTCTATTGAAGCTTTAGGTTTCTCAGTGGGAAGAGAAGTACTGGTATTGACAGGAGCATTAGGCTTTTCAGTGGGTAGTAAAGTGGGTTCCACTGAATGATGCGTTTTCTCAGTGGAGAAGGTAGAACTGGGTTCCATTGTAGGTTTATCAGTGGGATTGGAAGTACTGGTTTCCACAAGAGTATAAGTTTTTTCAGTAGGGTGGGAATTGGGTTCCATTGTAGCTATAGGCTTCTCAGTGCTAAGAATAGTACTGGTTTCGACAGTCAAGGGGGAAGTGGGTTCTATTGGAATTTTAGGTTTCTCAGTGGGATTGAAAGTACTGGTTTTCACAGAAACATTAGGTTTTTCAGTGGGAAGTAAAGTGGCTTCCACTGAATCATACGGTTTCTCAGTGGAGTAGGTAGAACTGGGTTCCATTGTAGGTTTAGGTTTCTCAGTGGGAAGTGAAGTACTGGTTTCGACAGGAACATTAGGTTTTGCAGTGTAGGGGGTAGTGGGTTCTATTGAAGCATTAGGCTTCTCAGTGGGATAGAAAGTGCTGGTTTCCATAGTAGTATAAGGTCTGTCAGTGGGGAGGGAAGTGGTTTCCATTAGAGTGTTATGTTTCTCAGTGGAGAAGGTGAAAATGGGTTCCAATGAAGCATTAGGTTTCTCAGTGGGAAGTAAAGTGGGTTCTACTGGATCATACGGTTTCTCAGTGGAGAAGGTAGAACTGGGTTCCATTGTAGCTTTAGGGGTCTCAGTGGGATTGAAAGTACTGGTTTTCACAGAAACATTAGGTTTTTCAGTGGGAAGTGAAGTACTTGTTTCCATTGTAGCTTTAGGCTTCTCAGTAGTAAGAATAGTACTGGTTTCGACAGTCAAAGGGGAAGTGGGTTCTATTGGAATTTTAGGTTTCTCAGTGGGAAGGAAAGTACTGGTTTCCACAGCAGTATAAGGTCTCTCAGTGGGAAGTGAAGTACTTGTTTCCATTGTAGCTTTAGGATTTTCAGCTGGAAGGGGAGAGCTGTATTCCATTGAAGCATTAGTTTTTTCTGTGGGATGGAAAGTACTGGTTTCCACAGCAGTATAAGGTCTCTCAGTGGGAAGTGAAGTACTCGTTTCCATTGTAGCTTTAGGCTTCTCAGTGCTAAGAATAGTACTGGTTTCGACAGTCAAGGGGGAAGTGGATTCTATTGGAATTTTAGGTTTCTCAGTGGGATTGAAAGTACTGGTTTTCACAGAAACATTAGGTTTTTCAGTGGCAAGTGAAGTACTTGTTTCCATTGTAGCTTTAGGCTTCTCAGTGCCAAGAATAGTACTGGTTTCGACAGTTAAGGGGGAAGTGGGTTCTATTGGAATTTTAGGTTTCTCAGTGGGAAGGAAAGTACTGGTTTCCACAGCAGTATATGGTCTCTCAGTGGGAAGTGAAGTACTTGTTTCCATTGAAGCATTCGGTTTTTCTGTGGGATGGAAAGTACTGGTTTCCACAGAAGTATTAGGTTTTTCAGTGTAGGGGGAAGTGGGTTCTGTTGTAGCTTTGGGTTTTTCAGTGGAAAGCGGAGAGCTGGGTTCCATTGTAGGTTTAGGTTTCTCTTTGGTAAGTGTACTGGGTTCCATTGGAGCAATATTTTTCTCATGTTTAGAGCAGAGTTTCATGGAAGCATTAGTTTTCCCAGGCTCAGTAGTATGTCCAACGTGAGAATTATACATTTCATTAGCAACGGCAGAACTTGGTTCCAATGGAGCAGTACATTTTTCAAGCTTAGAACTAGACTTCACAGCAGAGACATAAGAACCACTTTCCACAGGAGCAGTAGAAAATATTTTCTCTGGTATGTATCTGGTCTTTGAGAAAAGTACACTTGATTTCAATGGGAGAGAAGACCTCGGTGTCTCAGCAGCATTTTCTTTAGGATTAAAACTGGTCTTAACAGTGGGCATTGAAAAACTGGGCTTCATAGGAGCAGTGGGATTTTCAGGTTTAGAACTGGACTTCACAGCAGAGGGAGAAGATCCCGTTTCCACAGGAGAAAATATTTTCTCTGGTATGTATCTGGTCTTTGAGAAAAGTACACTTGATTTCAATGGGAGAGAAGACCTCGGTGTCTCAGCAGCATTTTCTTTAGGATTAAAACTGGTCTTAACAGTGGGCATTGAAAAACTGGGCTTCATAGGAGCAGTGGGATTTTCAGGTTTAGAACTGGACTTCACAGCAGAGGGAGAAGATCCCGTTTCCACAGGAGAAAATATTTTCTCTGGTATGTATCTGGTCTTTGAGAAAAGTACACTTGATTTCAATGGGAGAGAAGACCTCGGTGTCTCAGCAGCATTTTCTTTAGGATTAAAACTGGTCTTAACAGTGGGCATTGAAAAACTGGGCTTCATAGGAGCAGTGGGATTTTCAGGTTTAGAACTGGACTTCACAGCAGAGGGAGAAAGATCCCGTTTCCACAGGAGAAAATATTTTCTCTGGCATGTATCTGGTCTTTGAGAAGTGTTCGCTTGATTTCACTGGGAGAGAAAATCCATGCGTCTCGGGTTTGGATACGTGTTGCTCATAAGGAAGAATTCTGGATTTCTCAGAGACAAGTAGAGAGCTGGGTTTCTTAGTTTTAGAATTGGATCCCTCAACTGAAACACTTTCTTTAGGATTGAGAGGTTTAGAGATGAACATTGCAGCCTCATTTCTGATATTCTTGTGCCAGTTGATTGGATAAGAACTGGAATTCTTATAAGGTTGAGATCTGGCCCAAAGTCCAGTCAGTCCTAAAGAGAGAGAGTTTGTATAATCCTGTTAGAATCAAGCAGCAACAATTGCACTTGAACATTTAACAGCAACTTACCATTCATCAGTAGGCCTGTTACGATTATTACATAATCACCTGGGGCTGGTTGCACAATCCATGTGAAAGTCACACCTTAAGACTAGTAATAGTGTAGATGGCCACCAAGTTACAATTTATGCACTAATTAAGCATTGCACCATAAAATTCAGGTGAAAATGTAACTGTGTATAGACCGGAGACCTCTGAATGTGAACTAATGAGATCAATGAGCTTATGTTTGGCATAACAGACTTCAATCCTTTAGACAGATATGTAGACTAGGGATGGGGATTCTCAAGTTATTTTATAGTTGAGCCCTCTAACCCACAAAAATCAAGAACCGGATTATTCTTAAATTAAAATGCCCATTAAAAATATGTAATACGTACACAAATCTAATATTTTGTTTTACATTCAAATGTTACCAAGGTTTTAAAACAACTTAAACTTACTCTACATTCATAAAAATGGGGTTAAAAAGAGAAATAAAAAGAAAAAAAAAAAATTAACAGTAAAAAAAAACAAAACATTTGCCCTCACCCAGAACACAGACACCAAAACTGATGGCACGAGGGTAACGTGCACAAATCAACTTCGATTCTATCACGTTTACCATTTCACAACACTTATTCAGAAAAACAAGTACTTTTAGAAGCACAGACGCCATTATACATCTACTCTCATCGAACACAGTGATGTTTCACAGTGCCCCCCAGTGGACTCCATCGTAACTGCAAGATTTGATAAGAGATTCAGAGGGAAAACAGGGTATTTCAGCGCTGCTCACAGCAGGCAAATGCAGTAAAGATGATGACTTTGCGATATTCAAATGCACTTTTTATACTCTAGTAGCTGGTACAGAATGAGTACTTACTCTTGCACATCCCTAATCTTGACATTTACATCGGAGTACACCAGCGGTGTAGCTAGCCCCTGGCTGATAGGGCTAAAGCCCCGGATCTTTTGTTAATATTCCTGAACGATCGTTTTGGAATTTAAGGAAATATAAGGCTTAATGTTAATTAAATCAAGATACAAAAGCAACAAGGCAGGCTGAAATTCTGGCTTCAAATGTAAATGACTTTTACCTGCGGTTCTTGCTCAAGTTCATGAGTGGGATCCTTCCATTTCCCCTCACAGGGGTCCAGCTTTTCTGTATCAGAGGCACGGAGGTTTGATTATGCAAGCCTTATTTCTAACTATATAATCTATAAACCTCACTTCTAATCTTCATTTGTTTTTAACAATCCACACACCAAGTATATTTTCATGCATGCACCAGTCATCTTCAGTTACTCGGGAATAAGGCACTGTACGATGGCGCCGCAGATGGCTGCCTCGGTGTGGAGCTCTCCAATTCTTTTGTTGTTTTTGTTTGTTTGTCCTGTGTTTAGTAATATTTTACCAGTCAGGTTTACCAGGGACGAACTGTTGAACATTCGGCAGCACATACCAGATAATCTTTTCCCAGTTTTTGAATATTCGGACGTTTTGCTGGACATTTTAGTTGGAGGCGCAGCTGTGTTTTTTAATCACACTACGAGACGCAGGCGAGGGAAACGAGCTGGCGCACTGGTTAAACTCAGTCAGCGCGGCGTTCGAACAGCACTGCAGAGCATTCATCTTGCGAATCTCCACTCTCTTCCCAACAAAACTGACGAACTACATCTCTGCACACATACAAATAAGGACTTTTCAAATTCTGCTGCACTGTGCTTCATGGAAACCTGGCTGAGTGAAGCATTCCAGACAGCACATTATATCTGCCAGACTTCCAGCTGTTCAGAGCGGATCGCATCGCGGAGTTAATGGGGAAAACGAGAGGCGGTGGAACATGCTTTTACATCAACGAAAGTTGTTGTACAGATGTAACAACGTTAAAGAGAATGTGCTGTCCTAACCTGGAAGCGCCCTTTATTAACTGTAAGCCGTTCTACTCGCCGCGGGAGTTTTCTTCATTTATTCTGGTGAGGGTTTACATTCCTCCAAACGCGTCTGTGAACATAGCGCTGCAACAGCTGGCTGATCAAATCTCAGACACAGAACAACAATACCCGGACTCAGTTATTATTATTCTTGGGGACTTTAACAAAGCAAATCTCACACGTGAACTGCCCAAATACAAACACATCACATGCCCCACCAGAGACAGAAATATATCGGATCACTGCTATACAACATTAAAGGATGCATATCGCTCTGTCCCACGTGCAGCTTTGGGACTCTCTGATCACTGTCTGGTTCATCTTCTTCTGAACTACAGGCAGAAACTAAAATCAGCTAAACCTGTAGTAAGGACTGTAAGGAGATGGACTAATGAAGCAGAGCGGGAACTACAAGCTTGCTTTGACTGCACTGATGAGTGTTTTTGGAGCTGCAGCTGCAGACCTGGACGAGCTCACAGATTCTGTGACATCATACATCAGTTTCTGTGAGGACATGTGCATCCATACTAGGACATTTTTATCATTCAACAATGATAAACCATGGTTCACAGGAAAACTCAGACAGCTTCGTCATGCCAAAGAGGATGATTACGGGGTGGGGATAGAGTCTTGTATAATCAGGCCAGGAACACACTGAATAAGGAAATCAGAGTGGCTAAAAGAAGCTACTCTGAGAAGTTGAAGAACAAGTTTTCAGCTAACGACCCTGCATCAGTGTGGAGTGGCCTGAAACAACTTACTAACTACAGGACTCCTGCCCCCCAACTGTGGTTGACCAACGACTGGCTGATGACCTGAATGTGTTCTATTGCAGATTCGAACGGCCCAATTTCACACCCCACACGCACTCGGACCTTCACTTCACACAAACACCAACACCTCCTGCAACCCCCCCCCCCCACTACACAACCTGCACTCAAGATCTGTGAAGGCGATGTGTGCCGTGTCTTTCGGAAGCAAAGGTCAAGGAAGGCTCCAGGCCCAGATGGCATCTCACCAGTGTGCCTTCGTTCCTGTGCTAACCAACTGGCCCCCATCTTCACACAGATCTTCAATAGATCACTGAAGCAGTGTGAAGTCCCATGCTGCTTCAAACGCTCAGTTATTATCCCTGTCCCTATGAAACCTAAAATCACAGGACTTAATGACTACAGACCTGTCGCCCTGACATCTGTGGTCATGAAGTCGTTTGAGAGACTGGTGTTGGCCCACCTGAAGGACATCACTGGACCCTTTCTAGATCCCCTTTAATTTACTTTTTGAGCAAACAGGTCTGTGGATGATGCAGTCAACATGGGATTGCATCACGTCCTGCAACATCTGGACAGACCGGGGACATACGCAAGGATCCTTTTTGTGGACTTCAGTTTGGCTTTCAACACAATCATCCCAGCCATTCTCCAGACTAAGTTAAACCAACTCTCTGTTCCCATGTCTATCTGTCAGTGGATCACAAGCTTTCTGACGGACAGGCAGCAGTTAGTGAGACTGGGGAAATTCACTTCCAGCACCTGTACCATCAGCACTGGTGCCCCCCAGGGATGTGTGCTCTCCCCACTACTCTTCTCCCTCTACACCAATGACTGCACCACCAAGGATCCCTCTGTCAAACTCCTGAAGTTTTCAGACGACACCACTGTCATCGGCCTCATCCGGGATGATGAGGAGTCTGCATATAGAAAGAGGTTGAACGGCTGTCTGTCTGGTGCAATCAAAACAACCTAGTGCGGAACATGCTCAAAATGGTGGAGATGATTGTGGACTTTAGGAGGAACACCCCAACATTGTCCCCCCTCACCATTCTAAACAGCACTGTGGCAGCAGTGGAGTCATTCAGGTTCCTGGGCACTACCATCTCACAGGACCTGAAGTGGGATATACACATCGACTCCATTGTGAAAAAGGCCCAGCAGAGGTTGTACTTCCTTCACCAGCTGAGGAAGTTCAACCTGCCACAGGTGCTGCTGAAACAGTTCTACTCAGCAGTCATTGAGTCTGTCCTCTGCACTTCAATAACTGTCTGGTTTGGTGCAGCTACAAAATCAGACATCAGAAGACTACAGAGGACAGTCCAGACTGCTGAGCGGATCATTGGTTGCCCCTTGCCCCCTCTTCAAGAACTATACACTTCCAGAGTGAGGAAAAGGGGCTGGTAAAATCACTCTGGACCCTGCTCACCCTGCCCACTACCTTTCTGAACTGTTGCCTTCTGGCCGGCGCTTCAGAGCTGAACACCAGAACCGTCAGACACAGGAACAGTTTTATCCCTCAAACTATCCATCTCATGAACAGTTAATACTGCCCCAGTGAGCAATAATTATGTGCAATACACAGTTTAAGTCTATTTATATTATCCAACATATCCACTTCTGCCATTACTTACATTGCTCTGTACATAATATACTGTATTTTTGTTCTTTATATAACAGATTGTAATAGATTTGCACTACGTGTGTGTATAAGGGTATGTATGAAAGTGAACGTATGTACGTATAATTATTTATTTTTTGTCTTTTTTGTGTTTAATTACCCATGTCTTGCTTGTTTTTTTGGTATTGTTTGTATTGTTGTACACTGGAAGCTCCGGTCACCAAGACAAATTCCTTGTATGTGTAAGCATACTTGGCACTAAAGCTGATTCTGATAATGAATGTTTATTGCAATAAACATCTTCCTCAAACGCAATTACTCCGATGTCCTTAGAGAACAAATATCCGTGTCAAACTGCCATAACAATATTATATATAAATATTATTTTCCACTTTCACTGATTTTTTTTAGATTTTTTTTAACCAATATCAGTCCTGATTATAACTAGCAAATATTCATTAATTTTCAGGATTTTAAACGCTTTAAATGCCAGTTTGTATGCCACTGTTGTGCGCGCGCACACACCTGCATTATGGAAATGGCGCCATCTGGTGGAAAATATTAAAATTATATTTTGAATCAAGGACTCCAGAATGAAAGAATAATATCATAGAATTCATTATTTTACGCTTTAAATGGCACTGGGATCAAATATTGCCGTTTTAATGGGTTTCAATGGGGACATTTGTGTCCTGAATTATAGGAGCATTGAACTTCTCTAGCAAAAGGGGAAAAAACACGGTTATGGTTTATCAAGCGTTGAAACTGTGCTTTGTTAAAAACTACCTGGACATGAAACCCAACGCAACTTTGAGACGCGTTTATAAAATTAATTTATTTGATACTTTACTCGGTGATCCCATGATGGTATTTTATGTTCATGTTAAATAAAATGGCATGAAGTTATAGCAGCCTGGGCAGCTCGGTGATAAAGACGCTGGCTAACACACCTGGAGTTGCTAGTTCAAATCAAGAGTGTGCTGAGTGACACCAGTCAGGTCTCCTTAGCAACCAAATTGGTCCGGTTGCTAGGGAGGGTAGTCTCACATGGGGTAACTAAATTGGCCCAGTTGCTAGGGAGGGTAGAGTCACATGGGGTAACCAAATTGGCCCGGTTGCTAGGGAGGGTGGAGTCACATGGGGTAACCAAATTGTCCAGGTTGCTAGGGAGGGTGGAGTCACATGGGGTAACCAAATTGTCCCGGTTGCTAGGGAGGGTAGAGTCACATGGGGTAACCAAATTGTCCCGGTTGCTAGGGAGGGTAGAGTCACATGGGGTAACCAAATTGTGCCGGTTGCTAGGGAGGGTAGAGTCACATGGGGTAACCAAATTGTCCCGGTTGCTAGGGAGGGTAGAGTCACATGGGGTAACCAAATTGGGCCGGTTGCTAGGGAGGGTAGAGTCACATGGGGTAACCAAATTGTCCTGGTTGCTGGGGAAGGTAGAGTCACATGGGGTAACCAAATTGTCCCGGTTGCTAGGGAGGGTAGAGTCACATGGGGTAACCAAATTGTCCCGGTTGCTAGGGAGGGTAGAGTCACATGGGGTAACCAAATTGGCCCAGTTGCTAGGGAGGGTAGAGTCACATGGGGTAACCAAATTGGCCCAGTTGCTAGGGAGGGTAGAGTCACATGGGGTAACCAAATTGGCCCAGTTGCTAGGGAGGGTAGAGTCACATGGGGTAACCAAATTGGCCCAGTTGCTAGGGAGGGTAGAGTCACATGGGGTAACCAAATTGTCCCGGTTGCTAGGGAGGGTAGAGTCACATGGGGTAACCAAATTGTCCCGGTTGCTAGGGAGGGTAGAGTCACATGGGGTAACCAAATTGTCCCGGTTGCTAGGGAGGGTAGAGTCACATGGGGTAACCTCCTCGTGGTGGTGATTAGTGGTTCTCTCAGTGGGGCGTGTGGTGAGTTGTGTGTGGATCGTGGAGAGTAGCATGAGTCTCCACATGCTGTGAGTCTCCGCGGTGTCATGCACAACGAGTCACATAAGATGCGCCGATTGACGGTCTCAGACGCGGAGGCAACTGACACTCGAGGTGAGTAACCGCACCACCACGAGGACTTACTAAGTAGCGGGAATTGGGCATTCCAAAATGGGGAGAAAAAAGGGAATGGTAGGATTAATATTTATATATTATAATAAGTCCCGGGTGACACAGAAGTCTAGCTACACCCCTGGAGCACACTTAAGTGTAAATGTATGCTACAGTTGAGCAAGACCACAAGAGACTTGTACACATTTCAGTGTTGATATTCTCATGGAACCGTACCCGTGTGCAATAATAATGATAAAAGTCAAGTCATATATCCCCATTTTAACAAATGACAATCAGCCAAATCTCATAATCATGATTCATCATGTGTTCATGCAGCAGAAAGCAAATGAATTCAAAATTTAAAAAGAAACCTTTTCGATATTCTTGTAGCAGTTGTCCAGCATCTCTCTGGTCAGGCACATAGGAGTCATGTTTAATTGGGGAACAGAGCACTGAAAGAAAACTCCAGATTACAGAGCAGTCAAGTAATAAACAAATGATGTGCACAAAGATAACTTACGATCACTAATCCACTGGGGATACACATACAATAAAATAATGCCTCTAAACAAGAACATTTTGACCTCCAGTTCGACCCTTCGGTTTGCCAGACTCTCCGGGCTTTTTAACGAGTTGCATCACACAGATTTACATCAGCTGGGTCCTGATTGGACTTGTTGCATGGAATTGATCAGAAGCTAAACAGCAGTGAGGTTCAGCAGTTCATTTGGGCTAAACTCTGTAGACTATTTTTATCCAAACTATATTGCCAAACATCTGTGCTGTTGTTAATGCAAGGGTAATATCACTCATAACAGGCACAGTCATATCAATAATATACAGATGAAATAATGTACACAAATTAAAGCTGTGAAAGCTTCTATAGGGTTATTTTACTGCATATTGTCACTCTTTTGCTTTCATGTGTGAGTAAACGACATGCATGGCCAGATGCACAAGAATCTACTAGTAAGTCCCACCCACTCACCTGTCAATCAACCACTGTGACGTCATCAGTCTGTCTTAGATCAGCATGCTCTGACACACACAAACTCACTCACTCACACTCATTCACACACACTCACTCTCTCACACACACACACTCACACACACACACACACTCTCTCTCACACACACACTCACTCAGACTCTCTCTCACACACACACACACTCACTCACACTCTCTCTCACACACACTCTCTCTCTCTCACACACACACTCACTCAGTCACACACACTCACTCACACACACACACTCACTCAATCACACACACACACTCACTCACTCAGTCACACACACACTCACTCAGTCACACACACACACACACTCTCTCTCACACACACACTCACTCAGTCACACACACTCACTCACACTCTCTCTCTCACACACACGCACACACACACTCTCTCTCACACACACACTCACTCAGTCAGTCACACACACTCACTCACTCATTCACACACACACACACACACTCACTCACTAACTCACACACACACACACACTCACTCACTCACTCTCTCACACACACACACACACACACACACACTCACTCACTAACTCTCGCACACACAAACACACTCCCAAACACATTATTGGGGAAACTAGTGGTTTGTTGTCTAAAAAGGGTTTCATTTATTTTTGTGTGATGTGCGGGCTCTAGTTAACATACTGAATAAAACAGGCTGTTTAATGTAAATATATGATGATCGTTTTTATCGTCACAACAACATTGAATCCACACAACCAGGTGTCACGCGGTGCGCACACTGAAGAACGGCAGCGCTCTGATGAACGAGTCCAGTTTAGTGTTGAAGATGTCACTCTGTAGAGACTCGCCCAACACACACAGCGGGTTCCTCACGATATACTCCACATACAACTGCAAACACAGAGAGAGAATTACTGTAGAACATTCTGGCAGTGCTGTATGTGTAGTGTGCACTGTACCGTCTCTTACAGTGCTGCATGTGTAGTGTGCACTGTACCGTCTCTTACAGTGCTGCATGTGTAGTGTGCACTGTACCGTCTCTTACAGTGCTGTATGTGTAGCGTACACTGTACCGTCTCTTACAGTGCTGCATGTGTAGTGTGCACTGTACCGTCTCTTACAGTGCTGTATGTGTAGTGTGCACTGTACCGTCTCTTACAGTGCTGTATGTGTAGTGTGCACTGTACCGTCTCTTACAGTGCTGTATGTGTAGTGTACACTGTACCGTCTCTTACAGTGCTGTATGTGTAGCGTACACTGTACCGTCTCTTACAGTGCTGTATGTGTAGTGTGCACTGTACCGTCTCTTACAGCGCTGTATGTGTAGTGTGCACTGTACCGTCTCTTACAGTGCTGTATGTGTAGTGTACACTATACCATCTCTTACAGTGCTGTATGTGTAGTGTACACTATACCGTCTCTTACAGTGCTGTATGTGTAGTGTACACTGTACCGTCTCTTACAGTGCTGTATATGTAGTGTGCACTGTACCGTCTCTTACAGTGCTGTATGTGTAGTGTACACTGTACCGTCTCTAACAGTGCTGTATATGTAGTGTACACTATATCATCTCTTACAGTGCTGTATATGTAGTGTGCACTGTACCGTCTCTTACAGTGCTGTATGTGTAGTGTACACTGTACCGTCTCTAACAGTGCTGTATATGTAGTGTACACTATACCATCTCTTACAGTGCTGTATATGTAGTGTGCACTGTACCGTCTCTTACAGTGCTGTATCTGTAGTGTACACTGTACCGTCTCTAACAGTGCTGTATATGTAGTGTACACTATACCATCTCTTACAGTGCTGTATATCTGCTGTAATGTGTCTCTACAGTTCGGTACACTGAGGTCTGTGTTCATCACCAGTTTGATGCCCGTCGGAGTTTCATAGTAATGCAGTTTATAACGACTGGTCTGGAACGTCATGAATCCATCTTTCCTGAAGCACTTAGTCAAGGACACACACACAAATACACACTTCAGACACACACACACTTAAAGAGCAGAGCCATTGAAGGATACATGTCCAGTGGACTCATTTTACTGACGAATGATCGGATGGAGAACAGCATTCCATACATCAACTTAAACTCCTGATCACAAATAAAGAGAGTAATCAATCAACAGTTTTCAAACACACAGTAAGAGTTGTTCATGTCTGTTACATGTATGTGCACCTCGTCCTTGGAGATTCCCGCCTGTTTCTTGCGGTTCCATTCACTGTAATGAAGGCAGGTGCCGTTCCGGTCAAATATGAACAAGTTATGAACCGTCATCTGAGAGATATTAGACAGTACACAAGATTATTGTGATGAGGAGAGTTTTCCTTCACTGACACACACACACACACACACACTCTCTTTGGGACATTTTTGTCTTTTCGATCATTTTGGTTGTGTTAATGCCAACAGCATAAATTTTGCCAAAGGTGTGTATTTTTGGGGAGAATTTTGATATTTCAGCCTCAGTTCCTATAACACATCTATAACACACTGTGTACAGGAAATAGTTACACTCGGGACCTTCAGGGCAAAAATGTCCCCATTGAAACCCATTAAAACGGCAATATTTGATCCCAGTGCCATTTAAAGCGTAAAATAATGAATTCTATGATATTATTCTTTCATTCTGGAGTCCTTGATTCAAAATATAATTTTAATATGTTCCACCAGATGGCGCCATTTTCCTTATGTTTAGCCTGTGGAGCAAATACAAGCTTTTCCCCAATTCTCTGTTTCCTGTATTATAGAGACCTGCAGGACACCTGAATACGTGTGTGTGTGTGTGTGTGTGTGTGTGTGTGTGTTGGTATGGATGTCAGGGTGTGTTTTGTGTGTGTGTGTGTATGTGTGTACAGTGGCATTATGTAAACAAACTGGCATTTAAAGGGTTAAAATCCTGAAAATGAATGAATATTTGGTAGTTATGATCAGGACTGACGTTGGTTAAAAATATGGAAGTCAGTAAAAGTGGAAAATAATATGAATATATAATATTATTATGGCAGTTTTGTGATGCTAACTTTTTTGTCCTCCAAAGGAACTCATTTTTTAAATTGACGCACAAGGGTTAAAGAATATTCTGGGTTTAATACAAGGTTATGTCAATCTACAGCATTTGTGACATAATGCTGAATACCACAAAAATAATTTAGACTCGTCCCTCCGTTTAAAAAAGCACAAATCTGTGTTCCAGTGAGACCCCATTGACTTCCATTGTAAGAGCGAAACGATGCGGAAGAGCGTGACTGAGAAGAGCAATATTTTAGTATAAATGATAATAATTCACTCAGCTTGAGTAGTTTCAAATGTGTGCAATATATACATTCAAATAAACTTGAATTATATTAGATAAATTTACATCTTTTTTTAGAGGGAAAAATTATTTGACAATTTCCCATTTCGGTAGAGTTTTCATATGGCGACAATTCCCCAAACTCTCCCCCATATAATGCTTCTCAAAAATCTCGTTTTATTTGGTTATTCTAACAATTTTATGCCATAAAATCAAATCGGAGAGAAACCGTTTAAGTGTTTGAACATGAGATATACACCCACGATGAACGGGGCACACCACGCATCCTTTTATCTCTATTATTTGTGTTTGATTTGTATTTTAAATGTGGATGAATTTTATTATTTACCTTCCGTACAGCTTCCGCTCCGAGAGTGACGCGGACCCTGCCTGAACGTATATCACAAACTCTCTTCTCCAATACACCACACACAAGCATAAATCAACTATAACAGCGCATGTTATTGTGTAAATACTGTACTGAATATTTCAGCGGTAGTGTTTTATTATCTGTCAGGCATCCATGGGCGTTTAACACGGGCATATGTGCGGACTCCTCGCGCGGGGTCCTTCAGGAATAGTGCGAAATAAAGATGGCGACAGCCGCAGCGCTGCAGTTTCATGCTAAAGTTTCACATTTAAACGATTATAATGATGTATTTCCTGACTGGACGAGCAGAGAAGTCAGCACAGGGGTAAGAAACATTCAAAGTAATATTATGAATATCATATTATTGAGTTACGATAAAGACAAACGTGCTTATTTTGATTAATCTCATTGAATGATGCAGCAGATCGTGAAACGGAATAATAAACTCATACATTTTTATCATTAATATTTGTCTCTTCAATCTTTATTACTGTATGACTGTTCATCAAAATAGTACAGAAGTACAGAAAATAGAATTAAACATCGAACTTAACGTTTATTTAAAGTAAATAAGTCTCTCTGTTGGTTTACACACTAACACTATACATTATTAATGGGGCTGTGAACCCATGAAACATTTTAATTGAATTAATTACATTATATTTAATTGTATGAATCGGAATTAGTCACATATATCAATATTTGCTGAGAAATCCCCAAATGAAAGGCCTTTCGAATATAAAAACATGTGTAATAAAATATAATTAATACATATAATGATTCAGGTTATTTAAAGATGTTGCATAACCTGTTTGAGTGATTAGAAAATACAAAAAGTGGCTTTAGAAGACATATTTATATTTTTTTTAACTGACATCATTGATCGTAATGTTTTTCACTGTTATGAAAAAAATGGATTTATCAGGTCATTTTATAATTGCAATTTTCAAACCAGGAAAATATATAATTTTATATATGTTACGGCCAAGTACTATAATTAGTCAGTCTGACTCCGTGAACTCATCTATACAAATTTCAGAGCAACTATCTGTTATACTAGAGATCAACCGATGCAGCACTGATTTATTCTTGTGTTTAAATGTCCGATAACTAGGGATTAAAGATTAATTGGAAATTGATTAATTGTCATTAATAATTTGGTCTATTTAGCTTATCATTCATCGATTAATTAATTTTGAGACAAATCATCCATGTGATGATCTAATCAGCCAATCGTGTGGCAGCAGTGCATATAATCATTCAGATATGGGTCAGGAGCTTCAGTTAATGTTCACATCAGCCATCAGAATGGGGAAAAATGTGATCTGAGTGATTTGGAGCGTGGCATGATTGTTGGTGTCAGATGGGCTGGTTTGAGTATTTCTGGGATTTTCACACTAGAATTTACTCAGAATGGTGCCAAAAACGCCATTGATGTGAAAATTTGACAGTCTCTTCAATGGGCTTTACTGCAGTTTAAAGTGTTTTTGGATCGTTCTGCGGACAACACATTGATAAATTATCTGTCCAAGAACTCCAGACAACATCATCAGAGAAGTGACGGGGAACTGTGGAGGAGAGACTGTTAGAATATGTGCTTTAGAGGTAAATGAGCGCTGCACAGGATGCTGGACCTGCTCAAATTGTGTGAGGTTGGTTTATTACATCTGTGTAAATGAGATATGTGCACATTAGCTGACAGTATATGATATTAGTTTTATTGATATTTGTCTTTTCTCATTAGATAAGTCTGTTAAAGTGACAGCTCGTTTACATGTCTCACACGCTTCATATGCAAGCAGGCGATTCTCAGCGACCTCGGGAAACAACTCGGCCAAACAGGAACGTTTATCAGCGATAGTCAGAATATCGTCCGATATATCGGTCGACCACTAATATGAAGTGTATCGTTTTTATAAATGGTTATATCAGATTTCTGTATGGGATGGTTTTATAATTGGGGTTCAATGTCTCATAAATGGAAATAAATGTGGTCTTGTTGTGTCTGTAGACCACCATCATGGCGGTGGAGTTTGACGGTGGAGTTGTGATGGGTGCTGACTCCCGCACGACCACCGGGTGAGACATGGCGATTATTTAATTGTGTTAACAGATGTGGTCCAGTAGTGTTGGATATGCACGTACAGAAGATCTTGTAACAGATGTATACATGTGCTTTTGTGCAGTGCTTACATCGCCAACCGTGTGACAGATAAACTCACGCCCATCCACGACCGGATCTTCTGCTGCCGCTCTGGTTCAGCGGCCGACACGCAGGCCATCGCCGACGCCGTCACCTACCAGCTGGGCTTTCACAGGTACTACAGCAGACGCGAGTGAATGCTCAGGACGTTCAGGCTTCTCCGGAGCGTTAACTCATGTTGTGTGTGTGTGTGTTGTGTGTGTGATTCAGTATCGAGCTGGATGAAGCTCCTCTGGTCCAGACAGCCGCCAGTCTGTTTCGGGACATGTGTTACAGATACAGAGAAGAGCTGATGGCCGGGATCATCGTGGCGGGCTGGGACAGACGCAGAGGTGGACAGGTACAACACAAATTCAGTAACTCCTTACACCCTGAAGGCAAGACTTACCTTCTATCTAGGAAGCATAATTGATTAATTCTGATGTTTTGTTGAAACAAGACAAATGATTCACGGGCTTCCCAGTTCCATAAACTTGACATTGAGAAACCTTTTGGTATATTTTGGAACTGACACAAGAAAGTTAATGCGCCTGTTCATCGGCCAAGAGACCACTGTTATCAGACGTTACCAATAACCTCAAACTGAGCAAATATCAGCTGATGTTTCACTAGTTTTAAATGTGGATGTCCCAATGTCCCAATGTGGATGTCTTTTATCAGGACGCCACGGACACGGCGTTCAAAGAAAATTCAAAAGCTTCGCAACGTAGCATCGCCAAGGCCTTCAGATTAGAATCACCAAATATGATGTTCATCTGATTTAATCTCTAGGAGGAGTTCCTTAACCTTTTAAACGCCCGACGGGTCGTCGTCGCCCCGTAACATACTATTGCGCAATAACTTCGCGATATACAAAAACTAAAAAATTTAAAGATATACATATCTTACATCGTTGGAAAGCTGAGACTCTTGTGATTCAAGCGATGTAAACCATTTTAATATACACTTAACACAGCGGGTACAATCTGTGTATTTCTCAGACAACTTACAGAAAAATAAACAAATACAAAATGGCAGAAACTCACCTATAAAGCTCATCTTACTCTACTGATCCACTTCATTCCATCAAAAATGGTTTAGTTACACTGTAAATGGTCCATACAATCCAATTCAACAAAGTATTTGGTCCATAACACATTTATATATCAATAAACACCCACATAGTATGGATGTAGCATTTCGAGCTAACCGACAGAGCTGACACAACTTCGATGCATTCTTTAATGTTTACATGTTCAAAATAGCTTCATCGCAGATATTTTTACGTCAAAATATCCGCTGTTCCCTGAACTTTAGATGGACAGGTCATTTGAGCCAATCGGTGCATGATATAGATGTGACCAGGCATCAATAGCCAAGGAGTGCCAACGATGAAGAATGGTCCCTCCCTCTCTTTGATTGACAGAAAATATACACAGTTACGTGGATCCATGCAAATGACGGTATTTTCTGATAGCCAATGAATTTCTGTAAAGATTGATATGCCGTTTTAGTGGGAGGATTCAACCTGGCACGCGTAAAGTTATTGCGCAATCAACACAGTGACTCATGCGCCCCCGTGCGCAAAAGACCATTGAAAGCGCGTTTGGAGTGAGCGAAGTTTGCCGAAGAAAAATAGCCAAGAAAACCAGCAAAACACACTTCTTATTAGAAGAAGTCATTGAGCAGTGTACTCTGCGTGAAAGTGATGAGTGGGAGGATGATATTTCGGAAGAAGAGAGTGAGGTTTCAACCATTGACTCGGAGGATATGTTTTTGGGTGGTGGAGATGCCACTCTCCACAAGTAAGTGTATGTTGTTATTATATGATACAACATATTTTACTGCATATACGGAGGTAACGTTATGTGTTTGTTTTGATGTGTACTTGCCAGCTTATGTCGTGTGTTATGTCGCGCGTTATGTCGCGCGCGTGTGTATGTGTGTGTGTGTGCTCATGTGCGCTCATGCACCTCATCCGCGCTCATGCACCGTGTATCTGTGTGTTCATGTACAGGTTTATATATATATATATATATATATATATATATATATATATATATATATATATATATTATATATACTTATATATATATATAAACCTGTACATGAACACACAGATACTCAGTGCATGAGCGCGCATGAGGTGCATGAGCGCGCATGAGCACACACACACACTCACATGTAAACATTAAAGAATGCGTCGAAGTTGTGTTAGCTCTGTCGGTTAGCTCGAAATGCTACGTCCATACTACGTTGGTGTTTATCGATATATAAATGTGTTGTGGACCAAACATATATATATATGAGTGTTTTACACATGTTTATCTAAGTGTATGTATAGGCGCTTTCCAAAAAAGGCCACTTGGAGACTCCAAATGACCCTTTGTAACCACAGACACATAAAATGATGCTATTCTTGAACGCTTTACTGTACAGTCATAATTTTGGGCTCTAATGAAAGGTTACACTTAGAGCTAATATATTCCTTATTCAGATTCACTGCCAATTATTGCTGACACATAGTAACTGAAGCATAAACACAGTGGGTTTTTTTCAATTCTTGAAAACAAACTTTCTCCGTTTTTTTTTTTGTATATATATTTTTTTTATATATATTTATAGTGAGTTCTAATATTAAAGTGTTTTAATTCAATAGAACTTGTTTTGTCGCTTTATTTGTAGAAAGTTTGTTTTCAAGAATTGAAAAAAAAAACACTAATGTGTTTATGCCAATAAAAATTATGACTGTACAGTAAAGCATCATTTTATGTGTCTGTGGTTACAAAGGGTCATTTGGAGTCTCCAGGTGGCCTTTTTTGGAAAGCGCCTAAACATACACTTGGATAAACATGTGTAAAAACACTCATTTTCTAATGTATTGTTATCACATTTTATATTGGGTTTGGTAAGGCTTCATGCTGTGATCTAATTGTGTTTTCCAGCTAACTCCCCCCAGCTGTAGTTATCTGCAGGCATATTTTTACAAAAAAAAATGTAGGCGGAATTTTATTTCCCCTTTTTGAGTGTGTTCAAAGTTCTATTACTCAATACAAGTAAGACTTACAGTGATTCTGACTATTCAGGAACAAACCTCAAAGCCTCCCCTTTCAAAAGAGACCAAAAGCATGCATATACTCCAAAGGGTTCAAGAACAGCATGCATTTTAATTTGGGTAGGCTTTTTTAGGCATTTTTGGCAAATATTGCAGGATGCTTAAAAGGTTAAAGTGTGAGGCTTGGAAATGGCAAAAATCAAAATGGCCGACTTCCTGTTGGGTTTAGGGCAAGGGTCCAAGAGACCTTTTTGTAGGTATTGGCATGTTACACATGTATACATATTTTCGTACATATAGGTGAAACGTAGCATAAAGCGCACATTGGTGAAAGTTTGTAGGTGCTGCTATTGAGCCATTTTGCCACACCTCATTCTGAAACTCATATCAGATGTACATGTACACCACTTCTGATGCGTGTGCAAAGTTTCGTGAGATTTTGAGTATGTTTAGGCCCTCAAAAATGTGACTCGTCTGGGAAAAATACTCCTAGAAGAACGATCGTGTTCTCGCACCATCGGTGCTCGGGTCCTAAATAACAGCAATTTTTTACAGTTATTTTGTCAAAGTGCAGCGTAACGGAGCATCACAGATGTGAGATATTGGTGTGTGTGTTCAGGTGTACACGGTGCCCGTAGGCGGCATGTTGACCAGGCAGCCGGTGTCTGTCGGTGGATCTGGCAGCAGTTACATCTACGGCTATGTGGATTCAAACTACAAAGCTGGAATGAGCAAAGAAGAGTGTCTGAAGTTTACAGCTGGAGGTGACACACATTGCTTTATATAAACTGCATGTTCGTGTAGCTTCATGTCTCTAACGACTCCTTGCTCTGTCTGTAGCGTTGACTCTGGCCATGGAGAGAGACGGCTCCAGCGGAGGAGTGGTGAGACTGGCCGCCATCTCTGAACAGGGGGTGGAGAGACAGGTCATCCTCGGGAACCAGTTACCACAGTTCTCCAGCGTCTGAATGCCACGCACACTGATGATGTTTCTGTAGATGTTTGTCTTAAGTTCAAATAAACATGACTTCAAACGGTGTGGTGTAAATGGATTTTATTTACAGCAAAAGTATTGACATGTTGTGTTTTGCACAGTTTGCAGATTATATTTTACATGTTTCTATGGTATACTGGAAAACAATGATAACATTTCATGAGTTTTAAAGGCTTTTATTGGCAAAAACACTCAATATATGGAAAGAGTCGATATTTACAGTGTTGACCCTTGATCTTCACAACCTCTGCATGAGAAATTATATTAAATATAAATAAAAGAAAGTACTAATTAATTGACACATTGTGCCACACTTTATTACTGTGAAAAAGGAATATATTTTAAATTGTAAAGAATAATTGCATGTGTGCACATGGTAATATTTGTTGTAATGAATTTAATTTAAGGGTGTTTAACTTTTGAAAGTAAAGTCTCGTTTTAGCCAGTCTGACATTACTTGATTTCATGTGTCTACTAATAAAATTTAGTTTCAATAAAAATCAACATCTGGGACATTAAAGTGCCCAAAGTTGAAGAAACACTCATCTGCTAATATATTTAGTTGATAAAGTATATAATTGTATCGAAATGACATGATTTAGTTTAGCTTTTTTTTTTTAAGGAATTAGCTCAACATAAAAATTAAACCAGTTACCAGATAGATGCAACACTGAAGCTCTCTAATGCTCAACCTGACTGACACACACTTGCATACACACACTAAGCCGCCACCACGACTCTTAACTGCACCTTTTAATGGACTGTTGTTGAATTCCTAAAATCAATTGGGCAAAATGTTTTCCCATCACCATAATATTAATGTGGAAAAATGTAAATATTGATACAATATCACAAGGTAAAATATCAGGATACTTTAACATCTCACCTCTGTGGAAGACCGTGAGAAAAAAGCCCCTTTTAAAATAAGACAGAAGTGTCTAATGACATATGTTCAAGTTAAAGAGTAGTGTGTGTGTACTCACAGGTAGTGTTCCCCTGCATCTGTAGGACACATTTGACATCTTTGCTGTTTTCACGGGAGTTGAAGGGCCGAACTCTTACTGCCACCTTCACTGGGGCAGTCATCCTGGAAAAACACAATCAGAGATCATACAGACCACTTCAGAACAGGAAGTACAAGGACAGTGTTGAAGGTCTCTCTTTAGACATCAGGATGTTCTCTACTAACAATCAGAAGTCAGCTTACAAACAGGCTGTACTTTCCTCTGTTATTGCATGAAACTCACAGAAATAATAATGTTTAATATATACTGTATGCTGCCAACTGTTTGTTCAGATAAGCTGAGTTCAGAATGGCATACTAATCCTTCCCATTTACTACTCTTACTTTTTCTGCCGTCTATATATACATATTATGTACATATGCCATTCTGAACAAATACATGAACATTACTAACAGCAGAGGATTTAACATTTGACAGTGATCATCTTGAAATGTATTGTAGATGTGGCACTTTGCTGTAACAACAGTGCATAAGAAGACTAAACCTAAAATATTAAAGAGAGTAATCTTCTTGCAGAGGTCTTTGCTGTGCTGACTGTTAAACACAGCAAACAATCTGTGGCATGGGGGCATGGTCATGTGTCTGTTAGCGTGAGAGGGAAAGCGGTTCAAGCTCATCATCTGGGCTGTAATTACAAATATATGGTAGTTTATGGCTTTCATTAAAAAGAACTGACCTTGAACCTGTTTCAGTGTCTCCTGACTCCTCCATTGCCCACAAACTCAACTTTATCCCAGTGGTGCCGAAAACCTGGCTTTGGAGGAAAACTGAGTAATGGAGTCCTCACCGCTGGGCAAAGTCTCCAAGATCCAGAACCAGCATCAAGCCCTCATGGTGATACGCCTGGAGCAGGAACAGCATTTCCAAGTCCTGCTCCAGGCACAAATGGAGGACCGGAAGGTGCTCTGGAGCCTGATCCCCAGAGAGGGGGCTGGCGCTGGGACCTCTCTGGAGCCCACTCCACCCATGGCCCTGATGAAGATAGGGCTGGATGATGACCCGGATGCTTTTCTTGACTTATTCAAGAAAACTGTGGAGGTATGGAAGTGGTCGGCCCAATGGGCAGCCTGCCTATTGCCCTTAATCTCTGTGGAGGTGCAGCTAGTGGCACAGCAACTTCCCACCACCAGCCTCCTTAATTACAACCATCTGAAGAAGGCTATCCAGTTATGGGTTGGTTGTAGCCCAGAGCAGATTCGACAGCTCTTCAAATCCCTGAGCTTCGGGAAGCACGGCCACCCATTTGCTTTTTTACCCCACAGCTCCATGACGCCTGCCAGAAATGGTTGCTGGCACCGTGGAAGTCGTTGATCTGGTGGTGCTGGAGCAGTTCATCTTCCAACTTCCTCGAGGCATGTCCAAGTGGGTCCAGTGCCACCGACCGGCATCGCTGGAAGAGGCTGTCAAGCTGGCAGAGGACTACATGGTGGTGTTTCCAGGAGGAGCCCTGCCCAAACCCCATCCCCGGTCCAGGGAACCCTCCC
The DNA here is from genome assembly GCA_032164185.1 of Moxostoma hubbsi. NCBI lineage: Eukaryota > Metazoa > Chordata > Actinopteri > Cypriniformes > Catostomidae > Moxostoma > Moxostoma hubbsi. The sequence continues at coordinate 76,425 of JAVLUX010000075.1, forward strand.
GTTGTCTGACCCTCCTACTTCCCCATCTCCCTCCGCTATACCCCCCAGGTTAGGGGACAGCCCCCAAGTATCTGGTGATTACTGTTGAGATATGATTCAGGGGAAAAAGGCATAGAGTCGAGGCCGCAGTTAATTCTCGCCTCAACCATCCACTAATTCTGGGAACCAATTGGCCTGGTTCAAAAAAATGATTTAGGGTAATGTGTGTGGATGTGTCCTGCTAAGTGCTGTCGCGGTGTGTGACGTGCGACGGTATGGCTTGAGAGGTGGTGCCAAGACCGTCGACATCTGCTCCACGTCATGATGACACAGACGAGGGAATTCCCGTACTCGGGGGCTTCCCTGAGGGGGATTTCCCTCTGGAGCAGTCGTGTGCACACCTTTGACCAAGTGAAAGTAATTGTTGGTCAACATCTCTAAACTAATGTTGCACTTACATACCCGTACTTTTCTATTGCCAAGGAGCGGTTGTATCGAGTGATGCCACTCCAACCAAAGAGAATACAACTCAGCTATTAGTACCTATGCAAATGGTATACCATTTGCCATGAATGCCAATTGGTTAATCGACTGGCCATCCAAAAAGTGCCATTGTGCCCTCTGCCATTGATTGAGGGTCCATACCTCATCGTGACATTAGAGCAGACTACACACGAACAAAGCTTTGTATTAGTTCTGGTGGACTATGCAACGCGATATCTGGAAGCAGTGCCTCTACGCAACATCTCAGGAACATCTACGAACTATTAGGCATTAAATAGATTTGCATCAGTGTTTATCACCCTCAAACCAATGGGTTGGTCAAATGATTTAATAAGACATTGAAAAACATGATTCGTAAGTCGTACACGAAAATGCAAACAATTGGTGATAACTGGCTCGAACTCCTGCTTGTATTGTTTCCCAGTTCAAGCTCCAAATTACTCAGCAAGTGGCAAGGACCCTTTGAGATCTCGATTATGAGGTTAGGCGAACGGCCTTGGCGATAGTAGTTCTGGAGAGGGCAGAGCTTAGGCCAGAGGTGACTACCAAACCAAATCCATTAATCCCGGACCCTTGTGGAGACCACCTCTCACTGTTGCAGCTTACAGATATTGCCCGGTTGCAAGCAGAATTTGCGGATGTGTTTTCACCTCATCCCAGTTGCACGAATCTTATAGAGCACCATATCGAGACCACCCTGGGGTGGTGGTTCGTACCTGCCCCTATTGTCTTCCTCTAAAAAGATTGTTCAGGAAGAATTAGAGGCAATGCTTGAAATGGGTGTAATACAGGAGTCACACAGCGATTGGGCTAGCCCGGTAGGCTTGGTAGACTGATTGGCTCGGTCCGGTTCTGTGTTGACTACCGGAAAGTAAACGTGGGGTTGTTGGCAGATCCCTTTAACTCTTATGTCCTGTGAAAAAATGGCTTTTTCCACAATGTTCGGATTACACCAATTTGTGACGCTTCTATTCGGTTTGTTCGGGGCCCCAGCCGCATTTCAGTGCCTCATGGACAAGATCCTCAGACCACATACGGCATATGCAAATGCATATCTAGACGATATTATAATTCATAGTGACTGCCGGTGGCATATGCAACATCTGAGGGCTGTATTGAGAGCGCTGCGACAGGTGGGACTCTCGGTCAACCCGAAGAAATGTGCAATTGGGCGGGTGGAAGTTTGGAATCTGGGGTTCCACTTGAGTCATGGCAGGAGCGTCCACAGGTTAATAAAACCGCAGCGATCACAGCCTGCCCGACGCCCAAAACCAAAAAGGAGGTAAGGATTTATGCTGTAGAACACTACTCCAGCAGCTAAGAGTGTTCTAGAACATTGATTAAGCAGCAACAGATAGAAACGTCGCACAATCTTTCTGAGAATTCGTTTCATGTGTTTAATTGATACTCTCTAGTGAGATTATTTTGACCCGGTTCAGCGGATTTTTCAAATGTCTGATGCCAAAGATCATCAAATATGATTTCTCTTCCTAAATATAAAGGCAGCATGTTGTTTGGAAAATTCATTTATTGGCTTTGATCTTGTTATTGTAACAAAATAAGAATGTTTCATGTTTCTCCTCTCGGAATTCCTTTTGTAATATTGGAATTATTTATATATGGAATATCACTGGATGAAATGACAATAAACCCGCCGAAAATCCTATATGAAGTGCTGTACAGTTGAAAATGTTTATTCTCAACATTCTTATCAATTCATTAATAAGTCATTCAGTCACGTGACTGGTGACACAGCAGCGGGACGCGCGTGCGCGGATACTCGGTTCCGTTATTCTCATCACTCTGCGCGAACCGAACACACGATCACGCGAACACACACCCGGTAACGGCGGCGGAGTCGTGATTAATCAGCGCGATGAGCGGCGGAGTGTACGGCGGAGGTGAGACGAGCGATCACACATCACCATGACAACCGCATCCAGCATCCCGCCCTCACGAGAACATACTGTGCGGGTACCATGTTCATACAGAGCATGCTATAAACATGTACGGTATTTACTGCATTATACAGTATGTGCACAATCATGGGACTTTATAGTGCCAACACCAAACTGCTGCAACTGTCAGACAGACACAACATTAAAGCTTCATGAATGATCACATCCCATAATCACTTTCTCTCTCTGTCTCTCTGGCACAGATGAAGTAGGAGCTTTAGTGTTTGATATCGGTTCTTTCTCCACCAGAGCAGGATATGCTGGAGAGGACTGCCCGAAGGTAAACATCATGCATATATTATCGGTGATGATTTTCACAACATTTCTCACATTCTTTCACATGCAGCAGCTTTATAATTCCTCACAAAACAAACCAGGACAGCTGCGGAAGCACACCTGGAAATAAAACACTGTTCAAAAGTCTGGAAAGAAATAATGCTTATCTTCATCTGGTCTATTAAATTATTCCGGGTTCAGTTCAACTTAAAGGGACAGTACACCTAAAATAATTTACTCACCCTCATGCCATCCCAGATGTGTGACTTTCTTTCTTCTGATGAACACAAATGAAGATTTTTAGAAGAATATCTCAGCTCTGTATGTCCATACAATGCAAGTAAATGGTGACTAGACTTTTAAGCTCCAGAAAGCACATAAAAGCAGCATAAAAGTAATCCAAAAGACTCAAGTGGTTTAATCCATGTCTTCTGAAGTCATATGATAGGTGTGACTGAGAAACAGATCAATATGTAAGTCCTTTTTTACTATAAACTCTCTTCCCTGCTCAGTAGGGGGCGATATGCATGAAGATTACATATCGCGAAAAACAAAAGAAGAAGAATGTGGGAGTGAATGTGGAGATTTAAAAATTTCATAGCACTTTTTTTGCTGTTTAGGCAGATTTCCCCACTTCTATTGGTGTGCACACCGAGGAGGAGGAGGGGCAAGTAGACATGGGGGTGGAGCAAGAGCACAGCAGTGGGCGGAGCTACTACATAGACACCACAGCGCTGCATGTGCCACGAGCGGGTGTAGAGCTCATCTCTCCACTCATGAACGGCATGAGTATGACTCAAACAAACACTCAGTCACACGCAATACACACGTCCTACCTGCAGTAAGTAAAACGCTCTCAATTTCCCTCCATTAGTTGAAGACTGGAATGCTTTTCAAGCCATAATCGACCACATCTACAGCAAACACATCAGATCTGAACCTAGTTTACACCCGGTGCTCATGTCTGAAGCTCCAGTGAGTACATCTGCATATTATATTCTGCCGTATATCTGTATATTTGGGCATGCATGCAGTGTTTTTCAGCGGTTCCACTCAGACGCTGATGTTGTGGATATTTCTCTATGAACAGTGGAACTCACGGGCGAAGAGAGAGAAGTTAACTGAACTGATTTTTGAGCATTACAACATTCCTGCATTCTTCCTGTGCAAGACCGCAGTGCTCACCGCGTATCCAATCAAAAACCACTGCACAGGAACGGCGGCCAACCAAAAGACATCCCTCATTTCTTAAGATGGGGATTAATGTGAGACACCAGTGCAGTTTTGATTGGTTGATGATTGTTATGATCTTTGTATTGAGTTACATGGCCTTAACCTGATTGGCTGCAGCTTTGCTAATGGGCGTGCCACTGGACTCGTCCTGGACAGTGGAGCGACACACACGACTGCCATCCCAGTGCATGATGGGTACGTCCTGCAGCAAGGTAAATGGTGTGGAACACAGGCAGCTTTGTGCAGATGTAGCTGATTAAGCTGTTACATGTCTTGTGGTTGAGGTGTAGTTAAATATGTGACTTGTTTTTCTTGTGTTGAGGGATTGTGAAGTCTCCTCTGGCAGGTGATTTCATTACCATGCAGTGCCGCGAGTTATTTCAGGAGATAAACATCGAAACCATTCCTCCGTACATGATCGCCTCAAAGGTTCCAATGCTCTCCTGATGTTCTCTGCTTGGTTCTCCTCTCAGTTCTCCAACATCTCTCTCGGATCGTTCTCTGAGTCTCTCTGTGTTTTTCAGGAGCCTGTGCGGGAGGGCGCTCCTCCTGTCTGGACCAGGAAAGACAAACTCCCTCCTGTCACAAAGTCCTGGCACACCTACATGTGCAATGTAAGACACAAATAACTGAAAACACAGTATATGCACCATACTATAAAGCCAAATTAATTTAAAGTGAAATGTAAAGTAAGTGTAACCTTTCAGGAGGTGGTTCAGGATTTTCAGGCGTCTGTGCTGCAGGTGTCTGACTCTCCGTACGAAGAACAGTGAGTGGAACATGCACACATGATCACACACACACACACACACACACACACACGTACAGTCTCTGATACGTGTGTGTGTGTGTGTGTGTTCAGAGTGGCAGCGCAGATGCCGACGCTTCATTACGAGATGCCGAACGGCTACAGCACAGATTACGGAGCAGAGAGACTGCGGATTCCAGAGGGCCTGTTCGATCCCTCCAATGTGAAGGTATCACAGAACAGTCTTGAACAGGAATACACAGAGAGAATTCTAGAACACTGCTTTAGCATCCAAAGAGAATTTTACAACAGTGGTGGAACAACAGAAAGTGCTCTAGAACACCACAAGACATGCTAAGAGTGCTCTAGAACCCTGGTGTGGCCAAAATTCTATTGCTTATAGGAAAGGAGGAGGCAGGAACCGGGTGAACAATCATGAAGACTTTTAATCAGACACACTACAAACATTGATGCACACAGATCCGCGTGCATCCCTCTCTCTCGAATCGGCTTCTCCAGCTCCTCCTTATCTCCCGGCTGATGGGCCAGACATCCATCCTTATGGCACGGCCACGCCCTTCTCCTCGTCACACCTGGTTTAGCACCAGAGTGCTCTAGAATGGTGATTGAGAACCTATGAGTGCTCTACAACACTGGTCATGCAGCCAAGAATGCTGTAGAACACTGCTCTAGCAGCTAAGACTGTTCTAGAACATTGATCAAGCAGCAAAGTCTGTTCTAGAACACTGCTCCAGCAGCTGAGTGTGTTCTAGAACACTGATCAAGCAGCTAAGACTGTTCTAGATCCCTGATCAAGCAGCTAAGCATGTTCTAGAACAATTATTGAGGAGCTAAGAATGTTCTAGAACGCTGCTCGAGCATCTAAGGCTGCTCTAGTATGCTGATTGAGCAGCTTAGTGTTCTAGAACACTGCACGAGCAGCTAATACTGTTGTAGAACGCTGATTGAGCAGCTAGATTGATCTAGAATGCTGTTCAAGCAGCTAAGATTGTTCTAGAATACTGTTCAAGCAGCTAAGAGTGTTCTAGAATACAAGTTTAGCACCAGAGTGCTATATAACACTGATTGAGCAGCTAGACTGATCTAGAATGCTGATCAAGCAGCTAAGATTGTTCTAGAATACTGATTGAGCAGTTAGAGTGATCTAGAACACTGATTGAGCCACTAGGAATGCTATAGAATGCTGATCGAGCAGATAGAGTGATCTAGAACACTGATTGAGCCACTAGGAATGCTATAGAATGCTGATCGAGCAGCTAGAGTGATCTAGAATGCTGATCGCAGCTAAGATTTTTCTAGAATGCTGATCAAGAAGCTAAGAGTTTTCTAGAACATTAGTTTAGCAACAGAGTGCTATATAACACTGATTGAGCAGCCAGAGTGGTCTAGAACACTGCTTGAGCATCCAAGGGTGCTCTAGAATGCTGATTGAGAAGCTAAGCATGTTCTAGTACAATTTTTTAGCAGCCAGAGTGGTCTAGAACACTGCTCGAGCAGCTAAGAGTGTTCTAGTACACTAGTTTAGCAACAGAGTGCTATATAACACTGATTGAGCAGCCAGAGTGGTCTAGAACACTGATTGAGCCACTAGGAATGCTATAGAATGCTGATTGAGCAGCTAAGATTGTTCTAGGACACTAATTTAGCACCAGAGACTGTTCTTGAACAAAGTTCTAGCACCCATGGCCATGAGTATTGTAGAACGCTGTTCTAAAAGTTGAGACTGCAGTACAATATTGGTCCTTAGAATATTCTAAAACAGTGTAGAAGCACCTGAAAGTGTTCTAGAGCAGTGTTGTGGCACCTGAAAGTCTTCTAGAGCAGTGTTGTGGCACCTGAAAGTGTTCTAGCAGTGCTGTGGCACCTGAAAGTGTTCTAGAGCAGTGTTGTGGCACCTGAAAGTCTTCTAGAGCAGTGTTGTGGCACCTGAAAGTGTTCTAGCAGTGCTGTGGCACCTGAAAGTGTTCTAGAGCAGTGTTGTGGCACCTGAAAGTGTTCTAGCAGTGTTGTGGCACCTGAAAGTGTTCTAGAGCAGTGTTGTGGCACCTGAAAGTCTTCTAGAGCAGTGTTGTGGCACCTGAAAGTGTTCTAGCAGTGCTGTGGCACCTGAAAGTGTTCTAGAGCAGTGTTGTGGCACCTGAAAGTGTTCTAGCAGTGCTGTGGCACCTGAAAGTGTTCTAGAGCAGTGTTGTGGCACCTGAAAGTGTTCTAGAGCAGTGTTGTGGCACCTGAAAGTGTTCTAGCAGTGTTGCGGCACTTGAAAGTGTTCTAGAGCAGTGTTGTGGCACCTGAAAGTGTTCTAGCAGTGTTGTGGCACCTGAAAGTGTTCTAGAGCAGTGTTGCGGCACTTGAAAGTGTTCTAGCAGTGTTGCGGCACTTGAAAGTGTTCTAGCAGTGTTGCGGCACTTGAAAGTGTTCTAGAGCAGTGTTGTGGCACCTGAAAGTGTTCTAGCAGTGTTGTGGCACCTGAAAGTGTTCTAGAGCAGTGTTGCGGCACTTGAAAGTGTTCTAGAGCAGTGTTGCGGCACCTGAAAGTGTTCTAGAGCAGTGTTGTGGCACCTGAAAGTGCGCTCTCATGAAAACATGTCCGTTTCAGTGGTTCCTTGTAAATGTTTATATTTAAATGTCCGGATGCTTTTGTTGTCTCTATGTATTTGTCCTCTAGATGAACAGCGGTATCATGCCTGAAATGTACTTACTGGTTTGTTGTTGTCAGGGTCTGTCCGGTAACACCATGCTGGGGGTCGGGCATGTAGTCACTACCAGCATCGGCATGTGTGACATTGACATCAGACCGGTGAGTCTCAGATTGTGCATGTGTGCATGCGAGTGTGTGTGAGAGAGAGATATATACATTTACATTTATTCATTTAGCAGACACTTTTATTCAAGGCGACTTACAAAATGAGGAAGTACCCAACTGCCATCATCAGAACACGTGCAGCAACCGGCAGCCAGTGTAGATATGTAGATGTATAGGTGATACATTGTGTATGCTCAGCAGTTGTGGAGCCATGTGATGATTTATAGAAGATAAACCTGTGCATATGTGTGTGTTTAGGGTCTGTATGGCAGTGTGATTGTGACGGGGGGAAACACACTCCTGCAGGGGTTCACAGAGAGACTGAACAGAGAGCTGTCTCAGAAAGCACCGCCGGTGGGTTACTGACCTCAGTGTGATCTCAGTCTGATGTCTGTCTGATCGCAGTGATCTGATCTCATCCTCCCGCTGTGTTTGTAGAGTATGAGACTGAAGCTCATCGCTTGTAACAGCTCTATAGAGAGGAGATTCAGCTCCTGGATTGGAGGATCAATCCTAGCATCACTGGTGAGATCAGACACAACTAATCAACACATCTACATTTATACTCAGGTACAGTTCATTTGTTCAGACTGGTTGTGGATCTATACTGACCCGATATACTGATGCATACCCTCCACAGGGCACCTTCCAACAGATGTGGATCTCAAAGCAGGAGTATGACGAGGGAGGAAAACAGAGTGTGGAGAGAAAATGTCCCTGATACACAAACACACACATGCATGTGAATATAAAGTACAGACCCATTTCTGCTGTACTTACAGACGTCCTTCTAAACACAATAAACTGCAGCTCATGTCACGGCCGTTGTCTTGATTGCATATGATACAGTGTTTCTCTGAAGTTCAGGGGGTGATGAAGATCATGAAGCTTAGATTAATTATGATTTCTTGTGTTGCATTATGACATTATCTCCTTATTTCTTCTGATTTTGATTTTTGACAGGTTTCGAGAGATTCAGCACTGTGCAAGTCAAAGTGATTTCATACTAATCAATATTCACTGCCTCAGACTATTAATACACCAGGGGCCATTTACTTCCTCCCCAGCACCAAAGCACCGTACAAAAATCAGGGGTCTGGGTGAGTATTGCCGCTGACGATCTCACCTGGAGTCGTGAGTTTGAATCCAGGGCGTGCTGAGTGACTCCAGCCAGGTCTCCTTAGCAAGTGGTGGGCGTGTGGTGAGTTGTGTGTGGATGCCGCGGAGAATAGCGTGAAGCCTCCACACGCGCTACGTCTCAACGGTAACACGCTCAACAAGTCACGATTTGTGTGGTTAATTCCGATAACGAACGAGACTCTGGCATGCTAAATAGTTGTATGGCCCTGTGCGGTCGGTGTCCAACTTCTTAAAGGGAGAAGTGGCATTCAGCCACGCGAGATGGAGCAATAACAGGTCTGTGATGCCCTTAGATGTCCGGGGCTCCTCGCGGGCCTTGGTGGAGCGCCGAGAAGACATTTACATTTTATGCATTTGGCAGATGCTTTTATCCAAAGCGACTTACAGTGCACTTATTACAGGGACAATCCCCCCGGAGCAACCTGGAGTTAAGTGTCTTACTCAAGGACACAATGGTGGTGACTGTGGGGATCAAACCAGCAACCTTCTGATTACCCGTTATGTGCTTTGCCCACTACACCACCACGATACAGAATACGATCAAACTTGACTGTCTACAGGAAGTAAAAGTCGTAACAAGACGGGGGGGTGGGGGGTGTGCCTGCCACCTTCTGCCATCCCACCCCATTAATGTTTGATTTAACGACCTTAAAAGTGAAAAAGTATTTTATCCAGTAGCGGATCTAGCTTCAACACACCCCCCCCAAAGATGTGGAACGGGGTTTGGGCGGGAGCGGCAGAAGGCGGCATGTTCAACATCTTTGAGATCCGCTACTGGACAAAATATTTGTCATTTTCACTTTTAAGGTCGTTCAATCAAACATTAATGAATAACTCCAGTATTCGAAAGGACAGTATTTGGGGTGAGAAGCCCCCTGTCGCAGGTGCTAAAGACCCCTATTAAGTAATAATAGATTTTGTATGAATAATATGTTTAAAGTGAGCTGAACTAATCATAAGATTCATTATCTTACAGAACACTTTAGATGTAATGTGATTAAAATAAACAAGACATGATTTGTTATTTTGAGGAAGCATCAGCAATGTGTTACTCTCTTATTATATTATAATTAAGCCATATAATATTGCCCCTGGGGCACGCCCTCTCAACAGTTGCTATGGTTACTGGTATATGTGTTCTGCGCATTTAAGACGCTTCCTCGTTGGGTTTCGGTATGAGTGCTGATGGACAAACGCGTTCCTCTCCATGAACACGTCATCGTTGACGGTGCACACGTCACCCTCGCTGACGACCTTGACGTGACGCCGGTGCTGATGTCACGGAACAGCCGCGGGAGCGCGCACGGGATATAAGTGACGCTTAAGAATGCGGGATGAACCGAACACACCGAGTCACCGCGCGCACACTCACGGTAAGACCAAACACCGGTTTAATGATTATCGCCCGTCAAAACAAACCATTTATAACAGAGATCTGCATGATTAACTCAAATAACAATATGAACAGCATTATTATGTATTTATATTATTGATGTATTAAGTTATTATATTATTACTGCGTTTAATATCTAATGAGAAGCACGAAATAAGAAGTGTAAATGACAATAATTCTATAATATATAGAATTATAATCTTATAATAGTCTATTATACGGCAATGGTGACAACTTTTTTATTTTTAAATCAAGATTTTGAGTTGAAATATGAATAATAATGTACTGATGAATGTTTTTTCACCTCCACTAGTTCATTTTAAATGATCCTGCAGTGTGATAAATTTATTAATTTTCTCAAAATATGCACGTTTAATGAAAATAAATGTAACAAAGTAGTACATTAACAAAATGCTGTTTAAAGTAGATTTAGATACAGTATTAATATTCATGAGCTGTTTTGTGTCTTAACAGGAAGAGGTTGTTCTTGTTCTCTCTCCTGATTGGTTGAGATTGCTGTCATCTGATTGGATGGGTCTTACACTGTGCTGCTGGCTGAGTGACGGCCATTATAAAACAGTAAATAAATCTTCATCAGCTTTCAATCCGTTCTCTGTAGCCCCACCCATTCGTCTCGCTGTGCTTTTAGACACGCCCCCCGTTGCCTCTGGACACCCCCGATCACAGTGGAGCTCGACTCACCTGTCAAACAATCTGAGCGTGTCCCCGTCGGGTGGGTGTGTCTCACGCGCCCGTGTGGAGCAGAGCAGCGATGCGGTTCGAGCGGCGGTGGGCGTCACAAACGGGCTGCACATATGGGAGGTGCTGTGGGGGGAGCAACAGAGAGGAAGCCACGCCCTCCTGGGTGTGTCCACACGCAAATGCCCCCTGCAGGCGTCTGGCTACACCGTGCTTATCGGCAGCGACACGTGCTCCTGGGGCTGGGAGCTCTCGACCAATCAGCTCTGGCATGATGGAATGGAGGCGGGGCGGTACCCTGAGGGTGGAGCCACAGAAGTCTTAAAGGTGCCGGATCGCATATTGCTGGTTGTGGATGCGGATGCGGGAACACTGGGATACGTCGTGGATGACCGCTATATGGGAGTGGCCTTTAAAGTCCTCCCCAAAGGGGCGGAGCTCTTCCCAGCAGTTAGCTGCGTCTGGGGAGGAGCTAAAATCTGCATACGCTACCTCTGTGGCATGACACGTGAGTGTAACATCACAGATCATGTGATACTTCACGTTAGTGCTGATGAGTAATTTGGTGTATTTTTGGTCATCTTTCTGTACGACTGTGTTGAAACCGAAAACTGTTTGTGTTTCTCAGGTGACCCACCTGATCTGCAGTCTCTGAGTCGATTATCTGCTCGTCAGACCCTCCGACTGGACACAACTCACACTGGGAATGTGTCATTCCCACCTGCACTACAGCGCCTCCTGTTGGGCACAAATAGATCCACAGCATGATTGAATCTGTTATTATTCATTTAATAAAATTATTTCTTTTACAAGTTATCATTAAATGATTGCATATATTCATATAATTGGGTTTAGTATGTTTGGTGTGTTCATATGGAGTATATACTGTATGTATGGGGGGCATTTAAATGACAAATGTCTTTGAGAAATGCACATGTGAAGAATAAACGCATCGCATTAACAGCGCTTGCATGATATGGTTGTATATTTAAGCTGTCAGTATTTAGACTGAAAAGATTTCATCATTTCAATTCAATGGGTCAGTTAAAAATATTAATATGTAAATAAAATATTAATTAAAAAGCAGTAGAGTGCCGATGCACAATCTTCACTTGCAGCTACAAGACTTCACCACTAGGTGGTGCAGTGGAGTAACTATGAAGCAGGGCAATGCCAGTGAACACAGATGGGTGTTTTTATTTGGTTTTGTGAGATTAAACCTGTTGGCAAACGTTCAGACATGTGGCTCAGCTCCTGTGTAGAGCTTGTGTTTGTCTTCTCATGTAGGAGAGGACAGAGGGACACCAGACAAAGACTGTCTGTCTCTCATCTGTCTGTCTCTCTCCATCTGATACTGAAGAGTCACATGACTTCAGCCCGTGAGTCACACATGAGGTCAGAGGTCACAAGGTCACTTTAGCCTCCGATCCATTGGGATCTCATCTAGACTTATCCCGTGATTACTGGACCTGAAAGAGACACAGAAAAGGGAAAAGAAGTACAGCAGCCTGTCCAGTGAGACACTTACAATGGAAGTCAATGGGGTTTCATCTTTGGAGGGTTTGAAGTCAGAAATATGAATCTTATAATTTTATAAAAGCACTTACATTCATTCTTCTGTTAAACTCGTGTAATATTTCAGCTGTAATTTGATTAAATCACAGATGTGGTTATTAAGTGATTTAATGACATTAAAATCATGTTAACACACATATTGTTCATGTATTTATACTTTTGAAACAGTATTTTAATGTTTACAGATTAAAACCCATTGACTTGCATTTACATTTCTGCATTTGGCAGATGCTTTTATCCAAAGCGACTTACAGTGCACTTATCTCACACACACACACACACACACACACACTCACACTCACAAACACACACACACTCACACAGGCACGCACGCACTCACATGCACGCACGCACGCACACACACTCACACGCACGCACACACACACACACACTCTCTCTCACACACACACACACTCTCACACACACACACACAATCACTCACACACATACTCACTCACTCACACACACACACACTCGCACGCACGCACGCACACACACACACTCACACACACACTCACAATCACTCACACACACACACTCTCTCTCACACACACACACACAATCACTCACACACACACACACACACTCACACACACACACACTCTCTCTCACACACACACACACACTCTCTCTCACACACACACACACACACACTCTCTCTCACACACACACACACACACACAATCACTTACACACACACACACACACTCACACAATCACTCACACACACACACACACTCACACACACACACACTCTCTCTCACACACACACACACAAACACACTTGTCACATTATATTGTGAACACAGCAATGGAGCTGAGGGAGTGATCAAACAAATCCAAGTGAATCAGTTCTTTCTAAATGTTAATGCAAATAAACCAGTTAAAATAAACAAATCATATTAAGCATTGGGAAGTCCAAATGATTTTAGTGAATCAGTTCTTTCAGACAGTTTATGTAATTGCACCAGTTTAAATAAACGACCACACAGTCATCATACCGCTCAGGAAGGAGACGCCATCATGTGACCACACGGTCATCATACCGCTCAGGAAGGAGACACCATCATGTGACCACACAGTCATCATACCGCTCAGGAAGGAGACGCCATCATGTGACCACACAGCCATCAAACCGCTCAGGAAGGAGATGCCATCATGTGACCACACAGCCATCATACCGCTCAGGAAGGAGACGCCGTCATGTGACCACTCAGCCATCAAACCGCTCAGGAAGGAGACGCCATCATGTGACCACACAGCCATCACACCGCTCAGGAAGGAGACGCCATCATGTGACCACACAGACATCACACCACTCAGGAAGGAGACACCATCATGTGACCACACAGTCATCACACCGCTCAGGACGGAGACGCCATCATGTGACCACACAGTCATCACACCGCTTAGGAAGGAGACGCCATCATGTGACCACACAGTCATCACACCGCTCAGGAAGGAGACGCCATCATGTGACCACACAGCCATCACACCGCTCAGGAAGGAGACGCCATCATGTGACCACACAGCCATCACACCGCTCAGGAAGGAGACGCCATCATGTGACCACACAGTCATCAAACCGCTCAGGAAGGAGACGCCATCATGTGACCACACAGACATCACACCGCTCAGGAAGGAGACGCCATCATGTGACCACACAGACATCATACCGCTCAGGAAGGAGACGCCATCATGTGACCACACACGCCATCATGTGACCACACAGTCATCATACCGCTCAGGAAGGAGACTCCATCATGTGACCACACAGTCATCATACCGCTCAGGAAGGAGACGCCATCATCTGACCACACAGCCATCATACCGCTCAGGAAGGAGACGCCATCATGTGACCACACAGTCATCATACCGCTCAGGAAGGAAACACCATCATGTGACCACACAGTCATCATACCGCTCAGGAAGGAGACTCCATCATGTGACCACACAGTCATCATACCACTCAGGAAGGAGACTCCATCATGTGACCACACAGTCATCATACCACTCAGGAAGGAGACGCATTCTGTCTCCTAGAGATGAACGTAGTTTGGTGTGAAAAGTGCAAATCAATCCCAGAACAACAGCAAAGGACCTTGTGAAGATACTGGAGGAAACAGGTGGACGAGTATCTAGATCCACAGTAAAACGAGTCCTATATGGACATCACCTGAAAGGCTGCTCAGCAAGGAAGAAGCCGCTGCTCCAAAACCACCATAAAAAAGCCAGACTACAGTTTGCAAGGTCACATGGGGACAAAGATCTTACTTTTGGAGAAATGTCCTCTGGTCTGATGAAACAATATTGAACTGTTTGGCCATGATGACCATCGATATGTTTGGAGGGAAAAGGGTGAAGAACAGCATCCCAACCATGAAGCATGGGGGTGCAGCATCATGTTGTGGGGGTGTTTGCTGCAGGAGGGACTGGTGCACTTCACTAAATAGATCATGAGGAAGGAACATTACGTGGATATATTGCAGCAACATCTCAAGACATCAGACAGGAAGTTAAAGCTCGGTCACAAATGGGTCTTCCAAATGGACAATGACCACAAGCACACCTCCAAAGTTGTGGAGTTTTGCAGGCAGTTCTTTTTATACACAGGTTAAAAGGATAGTTCAGTCACAATTCACTCACCTTCATGTTGTTCCAAACCTGTGAGATTTCATTAATGGAACACAAATGTGAATGTTAGACAAAATGTTCAGTCACCATTCACTAACATATCCTTTTGTGTATATTAAATGACAAAACAGTCATGGTAGAGGGTATTCATTTCTTCTAGAAACTCAAATGAGCAATCTCAAGACCTGTACGCCTCATGCCTAACACTTCTGCAGGAATAACAAATGTATGACGCAGTTTTGGGAGAAACATTAATGGAATTATCCAAGAAAATAGAGAAAAAGAACACCAAACCAATTAACTAATTTCTGTCCATTAATAAGCTTTCATTTAATGTATTTTTCAAATGGGTTTGAATGTCTTTTATGATTTATGGTAGTTTTGAACAGTAAATTCTGTTCGTACCAACTAACGTTTAAGAAAACCTTCATGAATGTAACAATTTACTTAAAGGAACATTCCGGGTTCATTCGGCAGCATTTGTGGCATAATGTTGATTACCCAAAATTGCGTGGAGTCACCTGGGAATATGCGAGGGTCGGACGTGTGAACGGCGAGCTCTGCTTTTGTGTTTTAATACTTTTTGTGTCATAAACCGGTGAGATTTGATACACTCTGATTCTTAACTAACTTAAAAATCCTCAGGCTCTGGAGACATTAAAAGACACTTACATGCTTAAGTTGAAGCCCCTGAGCAGCAGGCCGCAACCCTGGGAGTCGATTTGGCTGGTGAGGTGAAGGAAATTCGGCAACAATTGATGAACATGATGGCAATGCTGAGGAAGGTCGTTGCTGACTTGGAGGATCTCTCTGTAATACGTCGATCGATCACTTGCATGGAGATTAAATTATCTGATGTGGTTACAAGAGTGGCAGATGTTGAGAAATGGATCGATTATATGGAGTCATCGGAGAGGGAATTAGCTGCTAATCCGCTAGTGACAAAGGTGGATTTGGAGTGCATCTGGGAGAAGATGGAAGATTTGGAGAAATGTAACCAGCAGAATAACATCCGAATTGGTGGAATTCCTGAGGGAGCAGAGGACCGAGATATGGTGGAATCCCTGAGGGAGCAGAGGGCTGAGATATGGTAGAATTCCTGAGGGAGCAGAGGGCTGAGATATGGTGGAATTCCTGAGGGAGCAGAGGGCTGAGATATGGTGGAATCCCTGAGGGAGCAGAGAACCGAGATATGGTAGAATCCCTGAGGGAACAGAGGACCGAGATATGGTGGAATTCCTGAGGGAGCAGAGGACCGAGATATGGTAGAATTCCTGAGGGAGCAGAGGGCTGAGATATGGTGGAATCCCTGAGGGAGCAGAGGGCCGAGATATGGTGGAATTCCTGAGGGAGCAGAGGACCGAGATATTGTGGAATCCCTGAGGGAGCAGAGGGCCGAGATATGGTGGAATACCTGAGGGAGCAGAGGGCCGAGATATGATGGAATTCCTGAGGGAGCAGAGGGCCGAGATATGGTGGAATCCCTGAAGGAGCAGAGGGCCGAGATATGGTGGAATCCCTGAGGGAGCAGAGGGCCGAGATATGGTGGAATCCCTGAGGGAGCAGAGGGTCGAGATATGGTGGAATACCTGAGGGAGCAGAGGGCAGAGATATGATGGAATTCCTGAGGGAGCAGAGGGCTGAGATATGGTGGAATCCCTGAGGGAGCAGAGGGCCGAGATATGATGGAATTCCTGAGGGAGCAGAGGACCGAGATATTGTGGAATCCCTGAGGGAGCAGAGGGCCGAGATATGGTGGAATACCTGAGGGAGCAGAGGGCAGAGATATGATGGAATTCCTGAGGGAGCAGAGGGCCGAGATATGGTGGAATTCCTGGATGGGCTCTTTCCGATTCTGCTTGACATAACAGGCCATAAGCTGGAAATCGAGCGAGCTCACAGAGTCCCGGCTCAGCAATCCGCTGATCAATTCTGGACAAAATTCCGAGATCATCCGATAAAGATCTCGTGTTACATGAGGCGAGGAGTAAAGGAAAGCTTTCTTGGAAGAACCACAACATTATTTCTTGACAACATGTGGAATGTGAATGGGTTGGTGTGCCCCATAAAAAAGAAGGAAGGTTATTTCTTTTCGGAAATGCAAGAAATATGATATTGTGTTTCTTCAAGAAACGCATCTTTCCCCGCAGGAAGCTGAAAGATTTGGAAAGATATGGGATGGACTTGCTTTCATTAGTGCTGGCTCGTGTAAGAGCAAGGGAGTCATTACATTGATAAATAATCATCTACAATTCAAATGTCTCAAACAGATTAAGATAAATTAGGAAGAGTCATTATTGTTTTAGCAGAAATTCAGCGGGAAAAGGTTGATTTTGGCTAATATTTACGCACCTAACGCTGATGATCAGGGCTTTTTTATAGATCTTGAAGGGATGTTGCAAGTCACGGGCACCCCTCATGATATAATATTGGGAGGAGACTTTAATCTATTGATGGATTCAGGCCTTGATCATAGTGATGCAAAAGTGTGTGAGCCCCCGAGAGCAACACTGACACTTCACAGGATGTGTAAAATCTTGCAGATATTTGGAGACATTTAAGCCCATCTGTAGGGACTATACAAGTCCCTCATTTCATCTGTTGTTGATTGCTCAATTGGAAACATCTTAGTCTCCAATCACGCCCTGGTGAGTTTAGAGCTGTTGCCACATATGGAGAAAAATATATCACATAGTTGCCACTTTAATGTTTCCCTTTTGCCAAATCCTGAATTCCAACAAATGTTAAATACTGAAGTCAATGTTTATATGGAGACCAACTGGTCCTCGGTGTCCTCTATGGGCGTGGCTTGGGAGTTGGAGGGAATATTAAAGGTGTCGAGGCAGAGCTGAAGTGCCAAATGTCGTCAGAAGGCCTCAGAGAATTGACCCGACTGAAATACAGATATAGCACTATTTTGTCATGGAAGGTGGAGTTTTGGCTATTCAGGGCAAGACAGTCATACTTTGAGTCGGGGACAAAGCAGGGAAGCTTTTGGATAGATATATAAAGCAGAGAGTCTTTTTCTTCCATTCCCTCAGTGAAATCTGCTGGTGGGGAAATATTTACCTCATTGATATTAATAATGCTTTTAAAGAGTTATATCTTGATCTCTGTAGTTCCACGTCTTCTTCTACTGATGAGGATATTAGAAACTTTGTGGAACTATTAAAACTTCCTAAACTGACGAATGAACAAATGAATGATCTGATGATTCTGAGATGAGCTTGGAGGAGTTTGGCGAGGTAATTAAGGTCTTTTCTACAGGCAAGGCTCCGGGGCCAGATGGCTTTGCCGTTGAGTTTTTTAGATCTTATGCTACAGAATTCTGGTCAGTGGGCTGTGCTGCGGTGCTCAGGACATATAAGAGCGCAAAAAAAGGCACAAATGTATGTACCAGTGAGACACTTACAATGGAAGTCAATGGGGTTTAATGATTAAACATTAAAATACTGTTTCAAAAGTATAGACACAAGACATAAACAATGTGTGTTAACATGATTTTATCTGTGTAAAGTTAGAGACAATTTATAACTTTATTGCAATAATGATGTAATGTCAACAAACACTAAAATTACTGTAAAAATTACAATTTAAACAACTTTACAGCTCAAATAATACACAAGTTTTAATAGAAGAATTAATGTTATCTTTCAAACTCATGTTACTTTTGTTTTTACACTAAATAACAAAAAACAAAGACAATTATCAACACAAACCACACTGATGTGTGCAGAGAATGTTTTTAATCAAGAGTTCACTCACACACACACACACACACACACACACACACACACACAACACAACACACCCCACACACACACACACACTGGTCATTGAGTCCGTCTGAAGCACAGTGTGCTCTTGGTGTAAAATGGAAAGTGTCCATATGAAAATTATTTTCAGGTTTTCACAAAGTGATCTTTGTATTCCGGAAACTGGAGTTATCCCTGTGAAATCAAGAAAGACAGGCAGCTTAGTGTGTGTTGTATTAGGCTGTTATAGTGTGTGTGTGCAGTACATCAGGCTGTCGTTGTGAGTGTGTGTGTATGTGAGTGTGTGTTAGTGTATGTGAGTGTGAGTTTGTGTGTGTTGTACTTGAGGCTGTCGTTGTGTGTGTGTGTATATATATATATATATATATATATATATATATATATATATATATATATATATATGTGTGTGAGTGTGTTGTACTTGAGGCTGTCGTTGTGTGTGTGTGTGTATATATGTGTGTGAGTTTGTGTGTGTTGTACTTGAGGCTGTCGTTGTGTGTGTGTATATATATATATATGTGTGTGTGTGTGTGTGTGTGTGAGTGTGTTGTACTTGAGGCTGTCGTTGTGTGTGTGTGTGTAGTACTTGAGGCTGTCGTTGTGTGTCTTGTACTCCATGATGGTGTTTGGTGGCAGGTTCAGCACTCGTCGCAGTGTGTCTCGTATCCGTGATGTTGTCACCTGATCACTGGCTGTTTTATTCCAGATAGACAGAATATCCTCCTGCAGGAAACACGTCACAACAGTGTGTTGAACACTACTAATAATGTTTTATTTGTAAAGTACTAAATAATGTGTACAAAGTGTTTCAGACAAACAGCACAAGGAGAGTGATATCTCATGTATTATTCAGCAGCTTCTGTTCATATGTGAACTTTGAATCTGGGAATGGTTACTCATTACAAATTATTGGGATTTCTGCTTAATTCAATTTCATAAATCATAAAATAATAATAATAATAATAATTGAAAAATGATGTTTGACAGTATGACAAAATGAAATTGCATTAGAGAACATGTTTTATTTGATTCTAGATTTAACTATAATTAAACATGAAACTGTTAATCTGATCTGATCTCCCCCGGTAACACCAGCAAATGTTCTGATCTCCCCCAGTAACACCAGCATCTGATCTGATCACCCCCAGTAACACCAGCATCTGATCTGTTTCTCCCCCAGTAACACCAGCATCTGATCTGATCTCCCCCAGTAACACCAGCATCTGATCTGATCTCCCCCAGTAACACCAGCATCTGATCTGATCTCCCCCAGTAACACCAGCATCTGATCTGTTTCTCCCCCAGTAACACCAGCAAATGTTCTGATCTCCCCCATTAACACCAGCATCTGATCTGATCTCCCCCAGTAACACCAGCATCTGATCTGATCTCCCCCAGTAACACCAGCATCTGATCTGATCTCCCCCTGTAACACCAGCATCTGATCTGATCTCCCCCAGTAACACCAGCATCTGATCTGATCTCCCCCAGTAACACCAGCATCTGTTCTGTTCTCCCCCAGTAACACCAGCATCTGTTCTGTTCTCCCCCAGTAACACCAGCATCTGATCTGATCTCCCCCAGTAACACCAGCATCTGATCTGATCTCCCCCAGTAACACCAGCATCTGATCTGTTTCTCCCCCAGTAACACCAGCATCTGATCTGAACTCCACCAGTAACACCAGCATCTGATCTGATCTTGCTGTCAAAGCAATAACTAAATCAGCATACTATCATCTGAAAAATATTACAAGAATTAGATGCTTTGTTTCCAGTCAAGACCTAGAGAAACTTGTGCATGCTTTCATCACCAGCAGGGTGGATTATTGTAATGGACTCCTCACGGGCCTTCCCAAGAAGACCATAAGACAGTTGCAGCTCATACAGAACGCTGCTGCCAGAATTCTGAGCAAAACCAGAAAATATGAACATATCACACCAGTCCTCAGGTCTTTACACTGGCTCCCAGTTACATTTAGGATTGATTTTAAAGTATTATTACTGGTATATAAATCACTCAATGGGCTAGGACCTCAATATATTGCAGATATGCTCACTGAATATAAACCCAACAGATCACTCAGATCATTAGAATCACATCAGCTAGAAATACCAAGGGTTCACTCTAAGCAAGGAGAGTCTGCTTTTAGCTATTATGCCAGCCGCAGCTGGAACCAGGTTCCAGAAGAGATCAGATGTGCTCCTACAGTAGTCACATTCAAATCCAGACTCAAAACACATCTGTTTAGCTGTGCATTTACTGAATGAGCACTGTGCCACTGTGTGTCCCACTGTTTTACTGTGTTTTATTAGATTTTTATTTATTTTTTCTTTATTCTAAACTGTTTTAATTATTCTTATTTTATTATTCTTGTTTTTTTCTTTTTAATTTCTACTATGTAAAGCACTTTGAATTACCATTGTGTATGAAATGTGCTATATAAATAAACTTGCCTTGCCTTGATCTCCCCCAGTAACACCAGCATCTGATCTGATCTCCCCCAGTAACACCAGCATCTGATCTGATCTCCCCCCAGTAACACCAGCATCTGATCTGATCTGATCTCCCCCAGTAACACCAGCATCTGATCTGATCTCCCCCAGTAACACCAGCATCTGATCTGATCTCCCCCAGTAACACCAGCATCTGATCTGATCTCCCCCGGTAACACCGGCAAATGTTCTGATCTCCCCCATTAACACCAGCATCTGATCTGATCTCCCCCAGTAACTCCAGCATCTGATCTCCCCCAGTAACTCCAGCATCTGATCTGATCTCCCCCAGTAACACCAGCATCCGTTCTGATCTCCCCCAGTAACACCAGCATCCGTTCTGATCTCCCCCAGTAACACCAGCATCCGTTCTGATCTCCCCCAGTAACACCAGCATCCGATCTGATCTCCCCCAGTAACACCAGCATCCGATCTGATCTCCCCCAGTAACACCAGCATCCGATCTGTTCTCCCCCAGTAACACCAGCATCCGATCTGTTCTCCCCCAGTAACACTGGCATCTGATCTGATCTCCCCCAGTAACACCGGCCTCTGATCTGATCTCCCCCAGTAACACCGGCATCTGATCTGATCTCCCCCAGTAACACCAGCATCTGTTCTGATCTCCCCCAGTAACACCAGCATCTGATCTGTTTCTCCCCCAGTAACACCAGCATCTGATCTGATCTCCACAAGTAACACCAGCATCTGATCTGTTTCTCCCCCAGTAACACCAGCATCCGATCTGAACTCCCCCAGTCACACCAGCATCTGATCTGATCTCCCCCAGTAACACCAGCATCTGATCTGATCTCCCCCAGTAACACCAGCATCTGTTCTGATCTCCCCCAGTAACACCAGCATCTGATCTGAACTCCCCCAGTAACACCAGCATCTGATCTGATCTTCCCCAGTAACACCAGCATCCGATCTGATCTCCACAAGTAACACCAGCATCCGATCTGAACTCCCCCAGTAACACCAGCATCCGATCTGAACTCCCCCAGTAACACCAGCATCTGATCTGATCTCCCCCAGTAACACCAGCATCTGATCTGATCTCCCCCAGTAACACCAGCATCTGATCTGATCTCCCCCAGTAACACCAGCATCCGATCTGAACTCCCCCCAGTAACACCAGCATCTGATCTGATCTCCCCCAGTAACACCAGCACCTGATCTGTTTCTCCCCCAGTAACACCAGCATCTGATCTGTTTCTCCCCCAGTAACACCAGCATCTGATCTGTTTCTCCCCCAGTAACACCAGCATCTGATCTGATCTCCACAAGTAACACCAGCATCTGATCTGTTTCTCCCCCAGTAACACCAGCATCTGATCTGATCTCTCCCAGTAACACCAGCATCTGATCTGATCTCCCCCTCTTCTAGCTTTCTCTTTTAGTGCATTCACTGCCAGACCAAAACCCCCTGATGTTTAGACCGAGGTAGTCGTAGTGTCGGGTGTGTTCTATTGCAGTGTTCCCCAAAGTGAATGTGTATCTCTCTGTATCTCTCTCTCTCTCTCTCTCTCACACACACACACACAGATGTAGTACCTGGAAGCGTATGGAGACGACCACACCACAGATCTCTTCACCCACCATGAACTGTTCCCCCAACATCGCCAGGATGATGTTCTCCCAGAAGCGAGATGCCAGACCCTTCCGCAGACGAATGATCCACTTCCCACCATTTTTATTGGCCTCGTCCTGAAACACACACACATTAGAAACAGATTTAAATTCAGCAGAAGTGTCAGTGCTGTCATTCAGCTGACGGATCTGTGTGTCTCTTAGAACCGAGCCGTAGTTTCTCTGACAATATCTCTATAATATAATGTATAATAATATATCAGTCACGTATAAACTTTCCTATCTGGACGGACGGACACATACACACACTCACTCTCTCTCTCTCTCCCCCTCTCACACACACTCACTCACTCTCTCTCTCGCTCTCTCTCTCTCTCCCACACACATTCTCACTCACTCTCTCTCTCCCACACACTCACTCTCTCTCTCTCTCTCTTCCCCTCTCACACACACTCACTCTCTCTCTCTCCCACACACATTCTCACTCACTCTCTCTCTCCCACACACACACTCTCTCTCTCACTCAAATTCAAATTCAAATGAGCTTTATTGGCATGACAAATTGTACATTGTATTGCCAAAGCATTTATATGAGCATGAAAAAATAAAATAAAAATAAAAACGAACAAAGTACAACAAATTCTGTATTGAACAAGTGTGTAAAAAACAGGGAAAAAATGTATGAATAAAAATAAACATTGTATATACTTTCAGTTTGTGTGTGTACAAGAGTTTGTGTGTGTGTGCGC
>JAVLUX010000075.1:102500-110000 GCA_032164185.1 Moxostoma hubbsi
TTGTGTGTATGTGTTGTGTATGTGCATGTGTATATGTGTGTTGTATGTGAGTATGTGTGTGTGTATGTGCGAGTTGTGTGTATGTGTATATGTGTATGTGTTGTGTGTGTATGTACGAGTTGTGTGTA
Organism: Moxostoma hubbsi; assembly: GCA_032164185.1. Lineage (NCBI taxonomy): Eukaryota > Metazoa > Chordata > Actinopteri > Cypriniformes > Catostomidae > Moxostoma > Moxostoma hubbsi. The sequence continues at coordinate 102,629 of JAVLUX010000075.1, forward strand.
TGTGTGTTGTATGTGTGTATGTGTGTTGTATGTGAGTATGTGTTGTGTGTGTGTGTATGTACGAGTTGTGTGTGAGTGTGTATGAGTTGTGTGTATGTGTTGTGTGTGTATGTACGTTGTATGTGAGTATGTGTTGTGTGTGTGTATGTGATGTGTGTTGTATGTGAGTATGTGTTGTGTGTTGTGAGTGTATGTGTTGTGTGTTGTGAGTGTGTGAGTTGTGTGTATGTATGAGTTGTGTGTGCGAGTTGTGTGTATGTTGTGTGTATGTGGTGTGTGTATGAGTGCGAGTTGTGTGTGTTATTGTCACCTTGCGTCTGTTGTTGTTATTGTTATTTATTGATCCTCCATCAGTCTCGTTGTTGTCCTTCATCTCCTCTTGGTCACCAGAGTCTTCCTCCGACAAACTACAAATGAAATAACTCTCATTACACACATCACATAATCAGATTTATCCTAGTGATGCTGCTGTAAATACACACGTGGGTTCAGAATAAAGACATTTATCATGAATTAAACGAAACAAAGTTGTACAAGGATCACGTTTATAAATGACTGAAAACATTCAGATGAAATAAACAACAGAGTATACATTACACACAAACAAAAGAGTTCAAATCACCAAATAAACTATATTAATACAATAACTTTCACAATAACTAACAATTATAGTGTCGAATTGTACGAATTTACGTGCTGATGTAATCATTACAGTAATGTTAATAATGTTGTATATCGGAAAAGTTGATGATGAATTAGCCGTTAGCAGCTAACTTACTGTTCAAACTGATTCATTCTTCAGTCCTGCTTCTCCACATCAACGCCAAACGCAGCTTTATAATAATAATAATCGGTATAAAACGATCAAATATAATAGTCCGTCACAAGATTGTGCGTTTAATTCAGAGCACAAACTCAACAGCAGCTGCTCTCACTGCGCATGCGCGGAGATCATACGGGAACCGAGAGAAGACAAACAAAGCGTGACTAAAAATACCAAACCGGAACTCATGGCCTTGGACCCCACTGGAGAATAAGGGTGCTCATTTCTCGTGATGGTGTCCTTTGTCCAGTACTCTTAAACCCTCATAAAAACTACCATCGCTATACCATGATTCGATTCTACATTTCAATGTATCAAATACACACTTCATTTGCATACAGGCATATTAGCACATGTGTGTTCATTTCAATACAGTAAAAACCTACACTTCTAAGAAAATATGTATTGGGGCCAGATTGCTGTTTTCTGGGGCAAAAAACAAACAAAAATACAAAAAAGAACAATTGCATGACTTGAAATAATGTCATAATAATATTAACCAGTAGATGGCTGCAGAGATCCACTGATTCACAAGATGAAAGTGTGTGTGTGTGTGTGTGTGTGTGTGTGTGTGTGTGTGTGTGTGTGTGTGTAGATCTTTATAAAATCCCTAAAATGCTTGGAAGTCTATGGAGAGTCCCCACAATGATATAAAAACATTGTGTGTGTGTGTGTGTGTGTGTGTGTGAGAGTCGGTGACGTCATCTGCTGTATCAACACTGACACTAGATGGAGCCACATACACGTGAGGTGTGTGTGTGTATTTCTAGTCTTTATGTCCCGGTGAATTTGCTTATTTGTTCTGTTTGTTTTGTTTTTCTCTCCCTCATGTTTCTAAGGTGCTGCCGGCATGCGGGATCCATGTTTCCATGGGAACGCTGATCATGCCACTAATTAGTGTGTTGACAGCACTGATCATGCCTACTTAAACCCTTCGTTGTGTCATAATCCTCGCTCTCTCTGCCTCATTGGGTCCTGTCTCATGTATCTGTATTGGTTGCCCATCTCTGCCCATGTGTCTGGAGTGTCTCCATCAACGGCAGTAGTTTTGGGGCATCCTTGGTTGGTCACGCACCACCCACACATAGACTGGCCAACCAATCCTGTTCTTGCTTGGAGTTTGTCTGTTTGTCTCACTGTCTTAACTCCACTGTCTCCCCTGTTCAGTCTTGTGTTTCGTGTCAGGATGAATTGGCGGATTTATCTGGAGTACCGTTGGCACACCATGACTTGAGTGTGGTGTTCAGCCAGTCCCGCGCCACAACCCTTCCTCCACAATGCCCATACGACTGTGCTATTGTCCATGAGGACAGCTGTTTTTGCTCTGTGCTCCTATATAAAAAGAGTAGTGTTGACTCACTGGACACTTGATAGATGGAGTCATAGAAACCCTGACAAGCACGTCTCACCTCCACGCTCAACCCTGTGTGCTGTACCATTCATCAATGTGTGTCGTATCTGTTCTTTAAAATACTCTAGAAAGAGCTCAAGGAGACAGAGAGTCTGAGCAGAGGAGATCAGGAGTGAGAGATGAAAAGCAGAGAGATAAAGTAAATAAAAGTCAGACAGAGAGATGAGAGACAGATGATGATGTGATTGTGGTTTGTAAGGAAAACAAGAGTCAAGCTGAAAATATCCTCACTCGACGACTGTACCCGTGACTCTTATGAACACTTATGCTGCTGTTTACACGAATTACATTTACATTTATTCATTATATACTCACAGCAGCCGCTTTTATCCAAAGCAACTTATAAAATGGAGGAAGGATACAACAAAAGTGATTCATCTTAAGGCAGTAATACGAAAAGTGCTGCATTACACAGTTTCAATTGCACTAGAAAATTATTAGCCAAGACAGAGAGTGCAATAATTGTTTTATTACTATTATTATTGTTATTGTATGGTCAAATGTGTTGTGTTCTGTGTAATTGCACTAGAGGGCACTAGGGAGTTCAAGAAAGAAAGGAGGAAGAGGGAGAAGAAGGATGAGAATGGCGAATAGTCATGAGTTGATATGAGTTCGTGAACTAGTGTGAAATAAAGAAGTTAAACAATTCTACTTACCTCGTCAATACGTTCATGTCCTGGAGTTGGCTGCTTGCTTGCATTTTGATATCAGAATACAACAATTGGCGACGATGGCGAGTCTTCCCACACCTGCTCCGTTCTTGCCATATGCTTCTGATCCACCGATTCCCTTCTGCACGTGGAAAAGAATCTTCGAGAACTACATGCTGGCTATTAACGCGTCAGGAGATTCCTGGATGGCTGCTCGAAGACGCGCAGTTCTTTTACATTGCTTGGGGACAGAAGGACAACGTATTTTCTACACTTTGCCGGATACAGGTACGACTTATGATGAAGCAATGTCTGCTTTGGAAGAGCATTTCATCCCGAAAGTCAATGTGGTTGTTGCACGTCACCAGTTCAGACAGAGAGCTCAACGCGCGGATGAAACGATTGCGCAATACACTTCAGCGCTGCGAGAATTGGCTGTAAATTGTGCTTATGGTACAGTAGAGGATGAAATGATTCGCGATCAGCTCATCGAGAAAGCGTACGCTACAACAGTGCGCGAGAAACTTCTACTGGATCAGCCCGCTTCGTTGGGGGCTGCTGTAACTGTTGCGTGCCAGATTGAGCAAGCGTTGCACAACGTGAATTTACTCCGAGATGCTGCTCCGGTACAAGCGGTGAGTTCAAAGACTTCTCATTATCAATCGACCACACAAAACAGACCTAAAACTACGCCAAGCAAGTTTACTGCGTCACAGCGTGCTTGCTACAGATGTGGTTCTAATAAGCACTTGGCAAATGCATCTGATTGTCCAGCATCGAAAGCTAAATGCAATTCATGTGGCAAAACAGGACATTTTGCGAAAGTATGCCGTTCGACAACATCCGTTCGCGCAGTTCTGCCCGAAGTACAAATATGCAATATGAACTGTGACAATTCTGACGACAGGATTAAGTGTTGTGTGCACATTTCTACTGACACAGGGCAGTCTATGGAGACCGAGTTTGTCGTGGATACAGGCTCTGTGGTTTCGATTTTGCCAGAGACTGTGTACAGGCATTATTTTAGTACATCTCCACTGTCTGCGCCGAGTGTCCAATTGGTCACGTACATGAGAGGACACATTCCAGTTCTAGGATGTCTCACAGCTAATGTGTCATTGCACGGAGTGTCTGCTACCGTTCCACTCTACATTGTGGAAAACGGAACTGCCTTATTAGGCATGGATGTACTTAAAGCACTGAAATGTACCATTAACCATGACTGTACTGTTACTGTTTCTACCTCTGCTTCAGTTCACAGTGTTGCGAATACTGAGCCTGTGGGATGTGTGAAAGGCTTCATGCACAAGGTCAAAGCTCGTGATGATGCAGTTCCAGTTCAACAAAAACTCCGTCGACTTCCCTTTTCTGTACGTAATGCAGTCTCAGAGGAACTACAATCTCTGCTGAATCAAGGTATTATCGAGAGAATCGATGCTTCTCCCTGGGTTTCGCCAATAGTAGTCACTACAAAGAAAGGAGGAAAAATTAGACTTTGTGTTGATCTTCGTGAACCGAACAAAGCACTACTAGTTGACAAACACCCATTACCCCATATGGATGAGCTGTTGAGTGAGTTGAGGGGTGCAGCTGTATTTTCGACTATTGATTTAACATGCGCGTACCATCAACTACCCTTACATGCTGATAGCCGTGACTTAACTGCCTTCATTAAGCATGAGGGTCTTTTCAGATTCCGTCGTGTTCCTTATGGATTAGCTTCTGCTCCTTCAGCTTTCCAGAAAATGATGGAGACAGTGCTAAAAGGTGTTCCCGGTGTACAAAACTATTTGGACGATATAATAGTTTATGCTGCTTCACAGATTGAACATGACAAAACTCTCCACACTGTCATTCAGAAATTGAGAGATGCTGGTTTGACACTGAACATGCAGAAATGCACATTCAACAAGACTTCCCTCAAATTCCTGGGTCACGTGATCTCAAAAGAAGGTATCTTACCAGATACTGCTCACATCGAAGCTATAGTCGATGCGCCTACTCCCCACGACGTATCTGCTCTTCGTTCGTTCCTTGGATTGATCTCGTGGTACAGTAAATTCTTCCCAAACTTTGCCACGGAGGTGGAACCATTACGTGCTCTTCTGAGAAATGCTCCTGAAACTTTGTTCGACTGGACTGCGGAAGCAGACCGTTGCTTTAACAAACTGAAAGCTGTTCTGGTGGAGAGCCCAGTGCTTGCACTTTTTGACCCTTTTCTTCCTACGATCGTGTCAACTGATGCTTCGGACTATGGTCTTGGTGGAGTACTGACTCAACTCCATGCGGATGGTGTAGAACGCACTGTCGCTTTCGCTTCACGTACGCTTAGCACGACCGAGAGAAAATACTCCACAGTGGAAAAAGAGGCTTTGGCTTGTGTGTTCGCTGTAGAGAAATGGCGCCTGTACTTATGGGGTCATCACTTTACGTTACGTACTGACCACAAAGCATTAACTACTTTGCTGGCTACAAAAGGAATTGGACGTGTTGGAATGAGAGTAGCCAGATGGTCAGCCCGGTTGCTGTGTTTTTCGTATGACATTGAATACCGCCCTGGTGCTCAAAACCAGGCCGCAGATTGCTTGTCAAGAATACCCTTACCAGTGACGAACGAGCACACTGAGGAACCAGAAATGGTTGCCGCAGTCTTTTCAGGGTTACATTCAGTGTCCATGGAGGATTTCACAAAAGCTTCCGAATCTTGTTCTGAGTTGTGTTTACTTAGAACGCAAATACTGAATGGCTGGCCACACAACAAGAAGGATGTAGATCCAGCCTTATCATCATTCTTTTTCATTCGTGATGAACTGTCTGTATACAACGGATTGATCATGCGAGGTGAACATCGTGTCGTTGTTCCTGTTTCTCTTCGTTCGACCCTGGTGAAGCTGGCTCACGAAACACACCAAGGTTTGGTCAGAACCAAACAAAGGCTACGTGAACTGTACTGGTGGCCGAAAATGGATTTGTTAGTTAACTCAGTAATCTCAACCTGTCTTACTTGTCAACTTAATGACAAATCTGCAAAGACAGCTCCTGCTCCATTACAACCTGTGGATTTGCCGGATGGACCTTGGCAAAAACTGGGTCTTGATATCGTCGGGCCTTTCGAACATGCTGCATCAGGTTGTCGTTTCGCAATTTCATTGGTGAACTATTACAGCAAATGGCCAGAAGTTGCTTTTTCTTCACATGTCACTACTGAGGTTGTTACTTCTTTCTTACATTCTGTGTTTGCACGAGAAGGAAACCCTTTGTTTGTTGTTACGGACAATGGACCTCAGTTTCTATCTTCAGCTTTTTCGGATTTCCTTTCTGAACGTGGTATCAAACACCTGCGTACAAGTGTGTATCACCCACAAGGAAATGGTGCAGTTGAACGCTGGAACAGAGTACTGAAAGAGTGTATCTTATCTGCGGAACAAATGAGAAAAGCTTGGAGACCGTCAGTAGTTGAGTTTCTTCAGAGTTACCGTGCTACTCCTCATGCTACTACCAGTGTATCCCCACCTGAACTTTTGCATAACCGGAAACTGAGAACGAAGGTAGACATTTTTCCTGTGAGGGGGAAAAGTGACAAATGTGCTGGTGTACGAGATGCTGTCAAGGAAAGGCAGGAGAAAAGTAAGAAATATACAGACAGGAAGAGGAGAGCTAAACCTGTTTCTTTCAAGGTCGGGGAACAAGTAAGAATCAGGAAGCCAGAGCACGTTCCTAAAGGAAGCCCTAAGTATACCTTACCTTTGTCGATTCGAGAAAAGATCGGACCAAGTTCATTCTTGCTCAGTGATGGAAAGAAATGGAATGGACAGAGACTGACTAAATTTCCAGATCAAACTGAAAAAAATGTTCAGGGATCAATTCCACCTGCTCAAAACTGCCCAACCATTCCCAGGAGGAGTGAAAGAGTTGTTAAACCACCAGGGTGGATGAAAGACTTCATAAAGTAGTGATGTCAAAAGACAACATGATTGTGAAAAAAAAAAAAAACACATGTACTGGTTCTAGTGTGTTAAGGTACTTGATTGTTATCTAGAATGGCACTTCTAACTAATACTGTTAGGTTAAGAGATTTAAATTTTGATTTGCAGTAATGCATAATGTTCTTATATGTTAAGAAGTGTTACTATGGCTGTTGTCTTAAAACATATTGCCTTACAGGTTAAATACTGAATAAGTCACCTACTGACTTTATGTAAGGGGGGGATGTTGTGTTCTGTGTAATTGCACTAGAGGGCACTAGGGAGTTCAAGAAAGAAAGGAGGAAGAGGGAGAAGAAGGATGAGAATGGCGAATAGTCATGAGTTGATATGAGTTCGTGAACTAGTGTGAAATAAAGAAGTTAAACAATTCTACTTACCTCGTCAATACGTTCATGTCCTGGAATTGGCTGCTTGCTTGCATTTTGATATCAGAATACAACAAAATGCTCACGACAAAGTTGTGGCGTTTTTTGAAGACAGAGAGGGAGTCTGCTTCACGGAG
>JAVLUX010000075.1:117500-125000 GCA_032164185.1 Moxostoma hubbsi
ATTCGTCCGTTTCTTTAGTTGTGAGGTATTATTCGTCCGTTTCTTTAGTTGTGAGGTATTATTCGTCCGTTTCTTTAGTTGTGAGGTATTATTCGTCCGTTCTTTAGTTGTGAGGTATTATTCGTCCGTTCTTTAGTTGTGATGTATTATTCATCCGTTCTTTAGTTGTGAGGTATTATTCGTGTGTTTCTTTAGTTGTGAGGTATTATTCATCCGTTCTTTAGTTGTGATGTATTATTCGTCCGTTTCTTTAGTTGTGAGGTATTATTCGTGTGTTTCTTTAGTTGTGATGTATTATTCATCCGTTCTTTAGTTGTGAGGTATTATTCGTGTGTTTCTTTAGTTGTGAGGTATTATTCGTGTGTTTCTTTAGTTGTGATGTATTATTCATCCGTTCTTTAGTTGTGAGGTATTATTCGTGTGTTTCTTTAGTTGTGAGGTATTATTCGTGTGTTTCTTTAGTTGTGATGTATTATTTGTGTGTTTCTTTAGTTGTGAGGTATTATTCGTGTGTTTCTTTAGTTGTGATGTATTATTCGTCCGTTTCTTTAGTTGTGAGGTATTATTCGTCCGTTTCTTTAGTTGTGAGGTATTATTCGTCCGTTTCTTTAGTTGTGATGTATTATTCGTCCGTTTCTTTAGTTGTGAGGTATTATTCGTCCGTTTCTTTAGTTGTGAGGTATTATTCGTCCGTTTCTTTAGTTGTGAGGTATTATTCGTGTGTTTCTTTAGTTGTGAGGTATTATTCGTCCGTTTCTTTAGTTGTGAGGTATTATTCGTGTGTTTCTTTAGTTGTGAGGTATTATTCGTCCGTTTCTTTAGTTGTGAGGTATTATTCGTCCGTTTCTTTAGTTGTGAGGTATTATTCGTGTGTTTCTTTAGTTGTGAGGTATTATTCGTCCCTTTCTTTAGTTGTGAGGTATTATTCGTCCCTTTCTTTAGTTGTGAGGTATTATTCGTCCGTTTCTTTAGTTGTGAGGTAGTATTCGTGTGTTTCTTTAGTTGTGAGGTATTATTCGTCCGCCCCCAAAAATAGGGCTACTAAACATTAGATCTCTTTCTACCAAAGCACTAATTGTTAATGAAATGATTACAGATTTGATACGCTCTGTCTGACTGAAACCTGCATAAACCTGATGAATATATTAGTTTAAATGAATCTACTCCCCCTGGTTATTGTTATAAACAAGAGCCTCGTCTGAAGGGTCGAGGAGGAGGTGTTGCTGCAATTTACAGTGAAGTTTTTGGTGTTACTCAGAGGACAGGATATAAATGTAAGTCTTTTGATCTAATAATGCTTAATTTGACAACGTCAGATATAAATAAAAAATCTCTGTCGTCTTTTACCCTTGCTAGAGTATATAGATCACCCGGGCCTTTCATTCTGATTTCATTGGAGAATTTGCTAATTTTTTATCAGATCTTGTAGTTACTGTAGATAGAGCTTTAATTGTTGGTGACTTCAACATTCACATAGATAATGAACATGATTAATTGGGATTAGCATTTAACGATATACTCAACTCTCTTGGAGTCAGACAAAATGTAACAGGACCATCTCATCGCCATAATCATACGCTAGATTTAATTCTGTCATATGGAGTTAATGTTGATAATACAGAAATTTTGCAGCAGTTCGATGACATCTCGGATCATTACCTCGTCTCTTGTATGCTGCGATTAGCTAATGTTACTCAATCTACACCACGCTACCATTCAGGTAGAACTATTCTTTCAACCACTAAAGATAGCTTCACTAATAATCTTCCAGATCTATCTCATACACTCAATAAATATAAATGCAGTCTTCTCTAACACTCTTGATATTGTCGCCCCACTTCAATTAAAGAAAATTAAAGAAATAAGCCCTGCATCTGAGTACAGTGGTACAATGATCAATTAGTTTTAGGGTGGGGTTAGTCAGAGGGGAACTGGCCCCACAGTGAGTCTGGTTTAGGGTTAGGGTGGTGTTAGTCGGAGGGGAACTGGCCCCCACAGTGAGTCTGGTTTAGGTTTAGGGTGGGGTTAGTCAGAGGGGAACTGGCCCCCACAGTGAGTCTGGTTTAGGGTTAGGGTGGGGTTAGTCAGAGGGGAACTGGCCCCCACAGTGAGTCTGGTTTAGGTTTAGGGTGGGGTTAGTCAGAGGGGAACTGGCACCCACAGTGAGTCTGGTTTAGGGTTAGGGTGGGGTCGGTCAGAGGGGAACTGGCCCCCACAGTGAGTCTGGTTTAGTGTTAGGGTGGGGTTGGTCAGAGGGGAACTGGCCCCCACAGTGTGTCCGGTTTAGGGTTAGGGTGGGGTCGGTCAGAGGGGAACTGGCCCCCACAGTGAGTCTGGTTTAGTGTTAGGGTGGGGTTAGTCAGAGGGGAACTGGCCCCCACAGTGTGTCTGGTTTAGGGATAGGGTGGGGTCAGTCAGAGGGGAACTGGCCCCCACAGTGAGTCTGGTTTAGGGTTAGGGTGGGGTCGGTCAGAGGGGAACTGGCCCCCACAGTGAGTCTGGTTTAGTGTTAGGGTGGGGTCGGTCAGAGGGGAACTGGCCCCCACAGTGAGTCTGGTTTAGGGATAGGGTGGGGTCGGTCAGAGGGGAACTGGCCCCCACAGTGAGTCTGGTTAGGGTTAGGGTGGGGTCGGTCAGAGGGGAACTGGCCCCCACAGTGAGTCTGGTTTAGGGTTAGGGTGGGGTTAGTCAGAGGGGAACTGGCCCCCACAGTGAGTCTGGTTTAGGGATAGGGTGGGGTTAGTCGGAGGGGAACTGGCCCCCACAGTGAGTCTAGTTTAGGGTTAGAGTGGGGTTAGTCAGAGGGGAACTGGCCCCACAGTGAGTCTGGTTTAGGGTAAGGGTGGGGTTAGCCAGAGGAGAACTGGCCCCCACAGTGAGTCTGGTTTAGGGTAAGGGTGGTGTTAGTCAGAGGGGAACTGGCCCCCACAGTGAGTCTGGTTTAGGGTTAGGGTGGGGTTAGTCAGAGGGGAACTGGCCCCCACAGTGAGTCTGGTTTAGGGTTAGGGTGGGGTTAGTCAGAGGGGAACTGGTCCCCACAGTGAGTCTGGTTTAGGGTTAGGGTGGGGTCAGTCAGAGGGGAACTGGCCCCCACAGTGAGTCTGGTTTAGGGTTAGGGTGGGGTTAGTCAGAGGGGAACTGGCCCCCACAGTGAGTCTGGTTTAGGGTTAGGGTGGGGTCAGTCAGAGGGGAACTGGCCCCCACAGTGAGTCTGGCTTAGGGTTAGGTTGGGGTTAGTCAGAGGGGAACTGGCCCCCACAGTGAGTCTGGCTTAGGGTTAGGGTGGGGTTAGTCAGAGGGGAACTGGCCCCCACAGTGAGTCTGGCTTAGGGTTAGGTTGGGGTTAGTCAGAGGGGAACTGGCCCCCACAGTGAGTCTGGTTTAAGGTTAGGGTGGGGTTAGTCAGAGGGGAACTGGCCCCCACAGTGAGTCTGGTTTAGGGTTAGGGTGGGGTTAGTCAGAGGGGAACTGGCCCCACAGTGAGTCTGGTTTAGGGTTAGGGTGGGGTTAGTCAGAGGGGAACTGGCCCCCACAGTGAGTCTGGTTTAAGGTTAGGGTGGGGTTAGTCAGAGGGGAACTGGCCCCCACAGTGAGTCTGGTTTAGGGTTAGGGTGGGGTTAGTCAGTGGGGAACTGGCCCCCACAGTGAGTCCGGTTTAGGGTTAGGGTGGGGTTAGTCAGAGGGGAACTGGCCCCCACAGTGAGTCCGGTTTAGGGTTAGGGTGGGGTTAGTCAGAGGGGAACTGGCCCCCACAGTGAGTCTGGTTTAGGGTTAGGGTTAGGGTTAGTCAGAGGGGAACTGGCCCCCACAGTGAGTCTGGTTTAAGGTTAGGGTGGGGTTAGTCAGAGGGGAACTGGCCCCCACAGTGAGTCTGGTTTAGGGTTAGGGTGGGGTTAGTCAGTGGGGAACTGGCCCCCACAGTGAGTCCGGTTTAGGGTTAGGGTGGGGTTAGTCAGAGGGGAACTGGCCCCCACAGTGAGTCCGGTTTAGGGTTAGGGTGGGGTTAGTCAGAGGGGAACTGGCCCCCACAGTGAGTCTGGTTTAGGGTTGGGTTAGTCAGAGTGGAACTGGCCCCCACAGTGAGTCTGGTTTCTCACAAGATTATTTTTCTCCATTAATCAACATCTTATGGAGTTTTGTGTTCCTCGCCACAGTCGCTTTCAGCTGCTCACTGGGGTTATTAATACAATTATTTTTTAATTACTTATTTTTAAACATGATTAACAATCGTATTTTATCTAATTACACAATGAATATTCATCGACATTATAGACATCACAGTTTTATCTTCTTTAAAGCTGCTTTGAAACTATGTGTGTTGTGAAGGCGCTATACAAATAAAATGGACTTGACTCTCAGGGAGGGGCTCTGGGGCGAGAGGTGTAGTTTTGATGTGTAGGATTATTATATTATTTTTATTATTACTATTTGTGTGTGTGTGTGCACTTATGCGTGACCACGGGGATGTTCGTTGGGGGTAGGGTGGGGTTGGTGATTGGGGAGGGGTAGTAGAGGGACTTAAATGTTGATTCATTGTATTTATGTTTGTTTTTCTTTGTCAACTATTTGAATCAATCAAAAAAATTGTAGGAAAAAGGAAAGGAGGGACGAGTCAAAATTCATTTTTGTAGTAATCAACTTTATGCCACAAATACTGTTGACTGAACTTAACTTGTATTGAACCCAGAATATTCCTTTAAGTTAGGTTGAATTCAAGTCAAATGAGGTACTTTCTGAACAGACATGTTAGATGATATGTTGATGGTTCTTTCATTAAAACTATTGAAACATTTTTGAAAGAATACAATTTTAAGCCAGAGTATGTGATATTTATATTGTGTTATCAAGACAGTGTCCATATATCTGTCCAGAATTGCTTTAATACAAACAAGTAAATTACGTTGAGTAATTTGCAATTTCAGACAAAAAGTCACCAGTTTGTTTGAACATTTCAGTTCCTGAAGAAACCGAAGCTTTCTTTCCTAACCCTAAGTCCATTACTACAGTCCATGACTGAAAAACCAGCCCACAGGAGTGTGTCTGTGTGTGTGTGTGTGTGTTGAGGGGGTCATTGTTGGAATAATACTGTGACAGATTGTGTGATGGATAACCTACTAAGTGTGAAACACACACACACACACACACACACACACACACATTGCAGTGTATGTTTGGTTGCCTGTTCTTGACATTCATGCTCACAAATTCAAATTACTGTGTGATTGGCACTCGCAGATGCACACACACACACACACACACACACACACACACACACACACACACACACAGTAAAAAGCCATATGGCTGCTGCAAAACGCCAGACAAAACACAGATCACATTTAACTCAATGAACTTTAAACTGAGACACAAAGTCTGTTTGTGAAGTTAAAGTGGCTTTTTGTTCAACACTGAAAAATAAAAAGACAGAGTTTAGCAACAGCACCTGATATGACTGGACAAATTGGGACATTTTTGATGAAGGTTCACTTGATGAAAGAACTACAGTGTTAAATGATTATATTAACTTTTGTGTGGATCTGAACATACCTACTAAAGAGGTTAGGCATTCATTAAACCATTACCGAAAATGCCATGTCCAAGAGAATATAAAGATTTTAGACCAATAGCCCTCACCTCTGTGATTGTGAAATGTTTAGAGAGATTGTTACTCCAGCATTTAGTTATGACAATTAAAGATAAATTAGATCCTTGGCAGTTTGCCTATAAGAAAGGCTATAGCACTGAAGATGCAGTTGCTGCTTTAGTACATATCATCTCTAAACATTTAGATAAATCTAAAACAATTGTAAGAACTTTGTTTTTAGATTTCTCTTCTGCATTCAACACAATACAGGTTGACAGATTGGTGTCAAAACTTGTACAGTTGAATGTTAATCCTTATCTGATCCAGTGGTATACTTCATTTCTCACTGATAGAGTTCAGAGAGTCAAAGTGAATAAAACAGTGTCGTCTGCAATCATTACAAATGTCGGAGTACCGCAAGGTTGCATTAGTTCTGCCATACTTTTCACCTTATATACAGACGACTGTCGAACTGACATGTTAAATCAGTATATTTTGAAGTATTCTGATGATACTGTGTTAATATCTGTGTTAAATGATTTGGACAGTCCTGAGTTTCATCAACAAGGTGTGACTAAATTGACTGAGTGGTGTGACAATAATGCTCTTGTCATTAATACGAGTAAAACTGAGGAGATTGTATTTGGGTCTGCATCTGATATAATGCCCATTTTTATTCATAAGGAGGAAATCAGATCAGTTAAGACATAAATATTTAGGTGTGATTATAGACGACATGTTATCATGGAAAGATCACATTGATACTCTATGTAAAAAAAAAAAAAAAAAAAGCAGAGAATTTACTTTCTTCGTCGTCTTAGGTCATTTGGAGTAAGAAAACAGATTCTTCTGTTGTTCTATAGGTCTGTGATAATGAGCATACTACAATATTGCAACTCTATCTGGTATAAAAGCCTGTCTGTTATGCTGAAAACCAAGTTGTTTAATCAACTAAAAATTTGCTCAAAGATTGTAGGTCAGCCTCTTGAGAAGCTTTACGACTCAGCCTACTATAACAATTTGCTAAGGCTAGCTAATATTATAGCTTCTAACCCTATGCATATTCTGCATAAAGAGTTTGAACTACTACCATCAAAGAGGAGGTATAGAGTCCCTAGATTTAACAAAGTGAGGCTGAAACACTCTGTGCACCAGGCTATTTTAGCATTGAATAAAAACACTCAATCAGAAATCAAGAGTACTGTGAAGGTGTTAGATGCATAAGTGTTGTATTGATTGAATGTATAATATGTGATGTTTAAGTGTATGTTGATGTAGAATGTATGTTAGATGTTGTAAACATAGATACTGTTATGCAAGAAAAATTTCAGATTCGTCTGACAATAAAGTATAAAAAGTAAAGTAAAGTAAAAGTATATCAGTTTTTGCCAGAGAATGTTAACAATTAAGAAAGGATTGGAAACAGATCAACAGAGAAACAGATGCTGAAAGTTTTTAAGATAAGAGCTCTAAACAACACCTAAAAATTACATATAATCAATGCATCACGCTAACTGCTTGCCAAGCTAACATTACATTGAGGACAACTGAAGCCCTGTTCACACCGCTAGCGACTCACAGTGCCAAAGACCTTGTTTAACCACTCTTGTGACTGCTGTGTGCATTTTACATTTCCCTTTATTTGTAAATAGTAGCACCTAATAAACAACTAAATAAATGTTTCTAGAGCAAATAGTTTTCCTAAAAATTGATGCCCTCATATGTGGACAGTGGGACTAAGTTGTATAAATTTAGAAATGTCAAGCTATTGAAATTCAGATTTTTGGGGTGTTCGGCTCAGTCTCACACCCCACACCTGCTCTGACCTTCACTTCACAAAACACCAACACCTCCTGCATCCCTCCTCCTGCTACTCAACCTGCACTTAAGATCTGTGAAGGTGATGTGTGCCGGGT
>JAVLUX010000075.1:145000-155000 GCA_032164185.1 Moxostoma hubbsi
TAGGGGCTCCTTGCGGGCCTTGGCGGAGCGCTGAGAAGACGATCAAATTTGACTATCTAGAGGAAGTAAAAGTCGTAACAATACTAAGGTATGACTTTCGTGACAAGTACATCAGAATACTGAGGCTTCTACCTGACGGCATGTCAGTAACAGTGCTCAGCGTTCAGCAGCTCAGAATCTGAGACTTTCACTGTGGAAATGGGGTCAAACAGGGATGTATCATTGCACCCACCCTGTTTGCCATCTTCTTTGCTGCCATACTCCAACTCATTGGCAAAGAGCTGCCACAGGGGATCCCAATCCTGTACAGAACTGACGGCAGACTCTTCAACCTTAACAGGTTCAAGGCCAAGAGCAAAGTCAGCAACACAACCATCACGGAGCTTCAGTATGCGTACGAGAACGTCATCACAACACACTCCGCAGAAGACCTCCAGGTTATCATGAATGCTTTTGCCAAGGCACACAGAGCCCTGAGCCAAGCCTTAAACATCAAGAAGACCCAGGTCCTAAATCAACCTTCACCCAACCAGCCATCTACCCAGCCCACCATAAACGTGGACAACACCACTCTTGAAAACGTGGACCACTTACCCTCACTCAACAGCCTTCTTTCCTCAAAAGCTGACATCGACTCTGTGGTCAACCATAGGCTGAGTTGTGCCAGTAGAGCCTACGACAGACTCAGGAAAAGAAACTTTGAAAACTGAGACCTAAAGGCCCAAACAAAACTCCTGGTCTACAGAGCCATTGTCCTCCTCAACCTGCTGTATGGAGCCGAGTCATGGACCACATACAGCAGGCACCGGAGAGCCCTGGAACAACAGCAACAAAGATCCTAATGAAAGATTCTGAGGATCAGCTGGAAGGACAGATGCACCAACATCAGCAGGAGGAAGCCAACATGACAAGCATCACCACCACAATAATGCAGTACCAACTCCGATGGACAGGCCATGTCATCCGCATGTCCAACACACGTCTCCCCAAACAGATCCTGTACTCCCAGCTGAAGGAAGGTCAGTGAGACACTGGCGGGCGAAAGAAACGTTACAAGGGCAATATCAAGACCATTCTGAAGATTCCACATCACATTGAGCAACTGGGAACACATTGCACTGGACAGGCGCTCCTGGAGGAAATCCGTGCAGGAAGGAGCTGCACGTCATGCACCATGCCGCAGAGACAAAGTGACAGCTTCACAAGGAGAAAGAAAAAAAGGCTCAACCACCACCAAGCACTACCACTCTCCCCTGCCCACACTGCGGCAAAGCATGTGGATCGCGGATCGGCCTCTACAGCCATCTGTAGACCCACAAGTAGATGACCCAATAGAGAGGACAGTCGTACTCGCCTTGAGTGACCGCCAATGATGATGATGATGATGATGATGTGTGTGAGAGTGTGTGTGTTCATGAGGGAGCAGAAAGAAAAGAATAGAGAGAGACCGAGTGATTACTGCGAGTGGTGTGAACATGTCTGCTGGCTCATATTACCCATAATCCTCAGCCACACCCAAAAGACCCATTCCAGCTCATTAAAAGAGCATTTCATCAAACGCTAATAAAAACACCAACACACACACACACTCGCGCAGTGATCAGTACAAACACAGCTGCTTCTCATTTAGAACAGCACAATGAAACACACACAAACATTGAATCCAGACCGCTAGAGTCGAGAGAGAGCCAGCAGTGTTTTATATACAGTTCATCATGAGCTCATTAACACATCGTGATTTATCCTCTAAATATTTGACTTATTACTTTTGGACAGACAGAAACATTGTTTCACGCTGGTCTATTATTGTGCTATCATCAACTTCAGATTTAGCTGCTCTTAAACCTCAGGTTAAAAAAACATTTACCGCTTCAGATGTCAGTCAAACATCCTCCTTCCTGTCTACGTTCATGACTACTGTGTCATGGAACTGTGGTTAATGTGATAAAACACAACTAATGTTAATGTTTTTGTCATATTTTAGGAAACACACACAACAATTAGTGTTTATATATATTTATACCCGTATCTAGTGTATGTGTATTCTACATTGTGTGTATTGTGTACATTTGATATGTAAATTGTTGTGTAAGTATGTGTACATTTGTTATGTAAATTGTGTTGTGTAATATGTTGTTTATTGTAAAGTGGTTTATGTCTCGTCACTGTCATGACTGCTATGTTACTCGGAACTGCACACAAGAATTTCACCTGCTGTTGCACTCGTGTACACAGTAGCGTGACAATAAAGTGATTTGATTTGATTTGATTTGAATTGAACACAAGTAAACAAATGTTATGACCGGTGTGTTACTCACGTCTGCAGCGATCAGAGTCCACCGGCTCGTATCCCGGATTACACGCACACGACGATGACGGAGGCCCCACCCACTGGCCGTCTTCACCACAGAACATGGTGGGAGGGCGTGGATTCTGGCCCATGGGGGCGGAGTTAGCCACACACACGCCCTCCACCTGCTGCACCAGCGAATGAGGGAGCGTTTCAGGGAAGGAGGAGAACGCCCTCGTGACGGCGGGACACTTTTTGAAGAACACCCTGATGGACAGCAGGGCCATACAGGCCCCCTGCGCCTGGAACGCCAGATAAAAGCCTTTCTTTGAGAGAGGACCCACACGAACCGTCTTCACGTTGAACTTCCTCTCGCCTCCGCGACGCAACAGGAAGTCCGCAGCGACCGTGTCCACCTGCAGCGCAACACGAGAGATCACTGTGTGATGTAGCTCAACAAAAATTATACAGCAATACTTCTCTTGTGTTTTCAGGTATCTGTCTGACTGTGTGTGTGTCTGACTGTGTGTGTGTGTGTGTGTGTGTGTGTGTGTGTGTGTCTGACTGTGTGTGTGTGTGAGTGTGTGGGTGTCTGACTGTGTGTGTGTGTGTGTGTGTCTGACTGTGTGTGTCTGACTGTGTGTGTGTGTGTGTGTCTAACTGTGTGTGTGTGTGTGTGTGTGTGTCTGTGTGTGTGTGAGTGTGTGTGTATGAGTGTGTGTGAGTGTGTGTATGTATGTGTGTGTATATATGTGTGTGTGTCTGTGTGTGTGTGAGTGTGTGTGTATGAGTGTGTGTGTGAGTGTGTGTATGTATGTGTGTGTGTGTGTGTGTGTGTGTGAGTGTGTGTGTGTGTGTCTGACTGTGTGTGTATATTTGTGTGTGTGTGTGTGTGTGTGTGTGTGTGTGTGTATGTGTGTGTGTGTGAGTGTGTGTGTGAGAGAAAGAGAGTGTGTGTGATTGTGTGTGTATATATGTGTGTGTGTATGTGTGTGTGTGGATGTGTGTGTGTGTGTGTGTGTGTGTGTATATATATGTGTGTGTACCTTGCTGTAAGGGTTCTCCATCCAGGTGGGGTGTGTGTGTATGTGTGTAAGTGTGTATATGTGTGTGTGTGTGTACCTTGCTGTAAGGGTTCTCCATCCAGGCGGGGTGTGTGTGTATGTGTGTATATATGTGTGTGTGTGTGTGTGTGTGTGTGTGTGTGTACCTTGCTGTAAGGGTTCTCCATCCAGGCGGGGTGTGTGTGTGAGTGTGTGTGTGTGTGTGTATGTACCTTGCTGTAAGGGTTCTCCATCCAGGCGGGGTGTGTGTATGTGTGTAAGTGTGTATATATGTGTGTGTGTGTGTGTGTGTACCTTGCTGTAAGGGTTCTCCATCCAGGCGGGGTGTGTGTGCGAGTGTGTGTGTGTGTGTGTGTGTGTATGTACCTTGCTGTAAGGGTTCTCCATCCAGGCGGGGTGTGTGTGTGTATGTACCTTGCTGTAAGGGTTCTCCATCCAGGCGGGGTGTGTGTGTGTGTGTATGTACCTTGCTGTAAGGGTTCTCCATCCAGGCGGGGTGTGTGTGTGTGTGTGTATGTGAGTGTGTGTGTGTGTGTGTGTGTGTGTGTGTGAGTGTGTGTGTGTGTGTACCTTGCTGTAAGGGTTCTCCATCCAGGCGGGGTGTGTGGGTGTGGCGTTGTCCTCGTCACTCTGGTAGTAATAAAGGTTAAAGGTCTCTTTACATGAGCGGTAGTTGGACGGCATGGCTGAACACTCCATCATGGTGAAACGGATCTCCACGTACACCTGAGACGCTCCACGGCGCGGGATAAACCTCGTCCTCAACCAGTGACTCACTGAACTGTCCATCAGACAAATCTGAAAAGTACGGACGATGTTGCCCTCTTCATCCAATCCGCTCATCTCCTCCCACTGACGCAAACACACAGAGAACATAAGCTCAACATTACAGGAACATTACGAGGGTGACTCCGACATTAAAGTCAACACATAATTAAACGTATTTATTTCTTCATACACGCTTCATCAGTGCATCAGTCATTCATCATCTCTCACATTATAATGATATCTTATCCTTCACTCCATCTGCCTTACAGAGACACCATCAATCCCCCATGAATAACACGTGTTGTGTGTGTGTGTGTCACCTCAGGGTCACTGCTGGGGTAAATGGTCCATCTCAGATCAGACGTCTCTAGCTTTGTGTTCATCAGCACCTCTGAGAGACAGACACGAGTGAAATAACATCATTATTAAATGTAATGTTCGTTAATTTCACTGTTCAAGTCATGACAGAAGTATCACGATTACAAGAACTTCCACAGCTGTTCCGTCCCGGGACATCAGAAGTGATTGGTTTCCATGGCAACACTCAAAACCTCAAAACAGCTTTGTTGAACATTCTTGTTCCTTCAGTCCTAATGTAATGCTCCAGATCACTCAAAGTCCCACTTTTAGGGTCAGTTTATTATAGGAAGGGTTCGACTCATCTCGGCAACTGCATGCAGAACATTTCAGGTTTGGGACTTCTGTTCATTTCTGTTTATGGGGGTAAGAAAGTGGCATATTTTTTAACATTCCCTTTACTTTAGGGTTTAATATCTAGGAACCAGATAGGAACCTGGAATACTTCATTGACAAGCACGAAGGATTTCATTTCTGTACATTGAAATGTTACTTTTCTAGGAGTGTGTTCAATGGCACATTATTATATCAGCATATTTTAGTTATGGATTCAAACTGTAAAATTACACTGGCATCTGTACCGACTACTGATATTCTGCTATTGCGACAGCACTAGTGTTCAACTTATAATGACGAGTTTAACAACGGGAGAATCTGGGTATCTCACTGCCACTGACTATCACTGCTGGAGTCGTGAGTTTGAATCCAGGGCGTGCTGAGTGACTCCAGTCAGGTCTCCTTAGTAACCAAATTGTCCCAGTTGCTAGGGAGGGTAGAGTCACATGGGGTAACCAAATTGTCCCGGTTGCTAGGGAGGGTAGAGTCACATGGGGTAACCTCCTCGTGGTCACTATAATGTGGTTCTCGCTCTCGGTGGGGTGTGTGGTGAGTTGTGCGTGGATGCCGCGGAGAATAGCGTGAAGCCTCCACATGTGCAACATCTCCACGGTAACGCGCGCAACAAGTCATGTGATAAGATGCGCAGATTGACGGTCTCAGACGCGGAGGCAACTGAGATTCGTCCTCCACCACCCGGATTGAGTCACTACGCCACCATGAGGACTTGGAGCACATTGGGAATTGGGCGTTCCAGATTGGGGAGGAATTACAAAAACAAAAAACAATGACAAAGGGCTTCTACATGTCGGAAACTCATTTACGATAATTCCAACATGGTGTAAACACAATATTACTTTGCATTTGATTTCTCACATACAGTGCATCCGGAAAGTATTCCCAGCGCTTCACTTTTCCCACATTTTGTTATGTTACAGTCTTATTCCAAAATGGATTAAATTCATTATTTTCCTCAATTCTACAAACAATACCCCATAATGACAACGGGAAAAAAGTTTGTTTGAAATCTTTGCAAATGTATTAAAAATAAAAAACTAAATAAAATCACATGTACATAAGTATTCACACCCTTTGCTCAATACTTTGTTGAAGCACCTTTGGCACCAATTACAGCCTCGAGTCTTTTTGTGTATGATGCTACAAGCTTGGCACACCTATTTTTGGGCAGTTTCTCCCATTCTTCTTCACAGGACCTCTCAAGCTCCATCAGGTTGGATGGGGAGCATCGATGCACAGCCATTTTCAGATCTCTCCAGAGATGTTCAATCGGGTTCAAGTCTGGGCTCTGACTGGGCCACTCAAGGACATTCACAGAGTTGTCCCGTAGCCACTCCTTTGTTATCTTGGCTGTGTGTTTAGGGGTCGTTGTCCTGTTGGAAGATGAACCTTCACCCCAGTCTGAGGTCCAGAGCGCTCTGGAGCAGGTGTTCATCAAGGATGTCTCTGTACATTGCTGCATTCATCTTTCCCTTGATCCTGACTGGTCTCCCAGTTCCTGCTGCTGAAAAACATCCACACAGCATGATGCTGCCACCACCATGCTTCACTGTAGGGATGGGATTGGCCAGGTGATGAGCGGTGCCCGTTTCCTCCAGACATGACGCTTGCCATTCAGGCCAAAGAGTTCAATCTTTGTTTCATCATGTCTGAGAGTCCTTCAGGTGCCTTTTGGCAAACTCCAGGTGGGCCGTCATGTGCCTTTTACTGAGGAGTGGCTTCCGTCTGGCCACTCTACCATACAGGTCTGATTGGTGGAGTGCTGCAGAGATGGTTGTTCTTCTGGAAGGTTCTCCTCTCTCCACAGTGAAACGCTGGAGCTCTGTCAGTGTGACCATTGGGTTCTTGGTCACCTCCCTGACTAAGGCCCTTCTCCCCCGATCGCTCAGTTTGGCCGTGCGGTCAGCTCTAGGAAGAGTCCTGGTGGTTCCAAACTTCTTCCATTTACAGATGATGGAGGCCACTGTGCTCATTGGGACCTTCAATGCTGCAGAAATGTTTCTGTACCCTTCCCAGATCTGTGCCTTGATACAATCCTGTCTCGGAGGTCTACAGACAATTCCTTGGACTTCATTGCTTGGCTTGTGCTCTGACATGCACTGTTAACTGTGGGACCTTATATAGACAGGTGTGTGCCTTTCCAAATCATGTCCAATCAACTGAATTTACGACACATAGACTCCAATCAAGTTGTAGAAACATCAAGGATGATCAGTGGAAACAGGAGGCAACTGAGTGAAATTTTGAGTGTCATGGCAAAGGGTGTGAATACTTTTAGACATGTGATTTCAATTAAACTTCATTTGCAAAGTACTCAAACAAACTTCTTTCCCGTTGTCATTATGGGGTATTGTTTCTAAAAGCTTGAGGAAAATAATGAATTTAATCCATTTTGGAATAAGGCTGTAACATAACAAAATGTGGGAAAAGTGAAGCGCTGGGAATACTTTCCAGATGCGCTGTATATGTGTATGTATGCATGTATGTGTGCATGTATGCATCAATGCAAAAGAATGAATTCTTGAGGTGTTTTTAATATAAATATATCTGTACAGGCATCTGTTTTAGGAACACTTAAAAAAACAGACTGTTAACACTTAATTTAACATTTGATCCTATAAAAGTGCATTTACAAACTCTCACACACACACACACACACACACACACACACACACAAAAACTCACTCACACTCACACACACACACACACACACACACTCTCACACACACACACACACACACTCTCACACTCACACACACACACTCTCACACTCACACACAAAAACTCACTCACACTCACTCACACACACACACGCACACACGCACGCACACACGCATGCACACACGCATGCACACACGCGCACACGTACACACATATAATCTACTCATCATCAGTAATTACAGAGCGACAGACAGAATGAGCGACAGACAGAATGAGCGACAGACAGAATGAGCGACAGACATTGTGACAGACAGAATGAGCGACAGACATTGTGACAGACAGAATGAGCGACAGACAGAATGAGCGACAGAGAGAACGAGCGACAGACAGAATGAGCGACAGACAGAATGAGCAACAGACAGAATGAGTGACAGACATTGTGACAGACAGAATGAGCGACAGACAGAATGAGCGACAGACAGAATGAGTGACAGACATTGTGACAGACAGAATGAGCGACAGACAGAATGAGCGACAGAGAGAACGAGCGACAGACATTGTGACAGACAGAATGAGCGACAGACAGAATGAGCGACAGACATTGTGACAGACAGAATGAGCGACAGACAGAATGAGCGACAGACAGAGAAGTTGAGTGACAGACAGAATGAGCGACAGGCAGAATGAGTGACAGGCAGAATGAGCGACAGACATTGCGACAAACAGAATGAGCGACAGACAGAATGAGCGACAGACAGAGAAGTTGAGCGACAGACAGAGAAGTTGAGCTACAGACAGAATGAGCGACAGACAGAGAAGTTGAGCGACAGACAGAATGAGCGACAGACAGAATGAGCGACAGAATGAGTGACAGACAGAATGAGCGACAGACAGAATGAGCGACAGACAGAATGAGCGACAGACAGAATGTGCGACAGACAGAATGAGTGACAGACATTGCGACAGTCATTGTGACAGACAGAATGAGCGACAGACAGAACGAGCGACAGACAGAGAAGTTGAGCAACAGACAGAATGAGCGACAGACAGAATGAGCGACAGACATTGTGACAGACAGAATGAGTGACAGACATTGCGACAGACAGAATGAGCGACAGACATTGTGACAGACAGAATGAGCGACAGACATTGCGACAGACATTGTGACAGACAGAATGAGCGACAGACATTGTGACAGACAGAATGAGCGACAGACAGAATGCGCGACAGACAGAGAAGTTGAGCGACAGACAGAATGAGCGACAGACAGAGAAGTTGAGCGACAGACAGGATGAGCGACAGACAGAGAAGTTGAGCGACAGACAGGATGAGCGACAGACAGAGAAGTTGAGCGATTAGCAGTTCATACACATTTATAAACACACACAAACTGTGACGTTATCTATAAAACCGATGCGGTGTTTGAGGGTGTTTGAGGGTGTATGAGGGTGCATGAGGTGTATGAGGGTGCATGGGGTGTTTGAGGGTGTTTGAGGGTGTTTGAGGGTGCATGGGGTGTATGAGGTGTTTGAGGTGTATGAGGGTGTTTGAGGGTGTTTGAGGGTGCATGGGGTGTATGAGGTGTTTGAGGTGTTTGAGGGTGTTTGAGGGTGTTTGAGGTGTTTGAGGGTGCATGGGGTGTATGAGGTGTTTGAGGTGTATGAGGGTGTTTGAGGGTGCATGGGGTGTATGGGGTGTTTGAGGGTGCATGGGGTGTATGAGGTGTTTGAGGTGTATGAGGGTGTTTGAGGGTGCATGGGGTGTATGAGGTGTTTGAGGGTGCATGGGGTGTATGAGGGTGTTTGAGGTGTTTGAGGGTGTTTGAGGGTGCATGGGGTGTATGAGGGTGTATGAGGTGTTTGAGGGTGTTTGAGGTGTATGAGGGTGTTTGAGGGTGTATGAGTGTGTATGAGGGTGTATGAGGGTGTATGAGGGTGTTTCGGGTGTTTGAGGGTGTTTGAGGTGTATGAGGGTGTTTGAGGGTGCATGAGGGTGCATGAGGTGGTTGAGGGTGTATGAGGGTGTTTGAGGTGTATGAGGGTGTATGAGTGTGTTTGAGGGTGTATGAGGGTGTATGAGGGTGCATGAGGTGTTTGAGGGTGTTTGAGGGTGTTTTAGGTGTATGAGGGTGTATGAGTGTGTTTGAGGGTGTATGAGGGTGTATGAGGGTGTATGAGGGTGCATGAGGTGTTTGAGGGTGTTTGAGGGTGTATGAGGGGGTATGAGGGTGCATGAGGTGCATGAGGGTGTTTTAGGTGTATGAGGGTGTATGAGGGTGTTTGAGGGTGTATGAGGGTGTATGAGGGTGTATGAGGGTGCATGAGGTGTTTGAGGGTGTTTGAGGGTGTTTTAGGTGTATGAGGGTGTTTGAGGTGTGTGAGGGTGTATGAAG
The DNA here is from genome assembly GCA_032164185.1 of Moxostoma hubbsi. Taxonomy (NCBI): domain Eukaryota; kingdom Metazoa; phylum Chordata; class Actinopteri; order Cypriniformes; family Catostomidae; genus Moxostoma; species Moxostoma hubbsi. The sequence continues at coordinate 154,887 of JAVLUX010000075.1, forward strand.
TGTTTGAGGGCGTTTAAGGGCATTTGAGGGGATTTGATGGTGTTTCGGGGGTTTGAGGGCAGTTGAGAACAGAGATCTGGAGTCACTGAGAACTTTAAGCTGCTTCTGCTGTTC
>JAVLUX010000075.1:160000-217500 GCA_032164185.1 Moxostoma hubbsi
TCTGTTCACATCCACTGAAACAAATGAAGTATTTCACAGATTTCAAGTTGAATTACACCATTTCATTGTTGCTTTTACAAAAACGAATTGTGCTGATTGTCATCGTGTTTCTACTGTCAATCATATAAGCTGATGTTGTCTAATAGATTGCATGGATGAAGTTTCCCTGTGAAAGACTTCCGTGTGTCATGTGATGCGTGACTAAATACACTTAAAATATTGAACAGCTAATACATTTTAAAAGATTTAATTCAGTGCTCAAGTAAATGTACTTGTGAAAGTTTTTTTTAAAAGTGAACCCCAAACTGTGTTCAGTGTGTCCTGACTATTGTTGGTATCAAATCAAGTGTTTCAGGTTGTTTAGTGATGTTGTGAATCTGGGGCAGGTGTGTGTGTGTGTGACACACATTAACCCTGAACAAAGACACACACACACAGACGGGGACAATAGGTGCCCCCAGGGGTCACCACGGAGATGCCTGTTAGCACCACACCCGCTGGAATGCCACTAATGACATCACAGGGCAGGAAGCAGGAACAGAATATGTCTCACCTCTGGCTCCAGTCTCCCCCCGCCTCACTCACCGAATGGAACATTCCACTTCCTGTCTGGCTCCAGACACACACACTTCATGAGACAGACAGACAGAAAGGTAAGATGTGAGATGATATGTTTGATATGAGTTGAATTCCTCTCTGATGACATCACTGATCATGAGATGAGCAGAGAAGCAAGGATACAGTCTCGATTGCCATTTCTCAAGTCACACCCATTTCCATAAACTATAAACACTATTCCCCTGTTTTGACATGAGTCAATCAATTTTAAATCAGAACCTTCAATAGATTATTAAAAGGACCCGAGTCAGTTCATTCAGTTTTGGAATAATGGATCCACAGAGACATGAAGGAAGAGGTTGACGACACTGGAGAGGAGGAAGAGCAGTAGGGAGGAGTAGGAAGAGGAGGAGGAGTAGGGAGAGGAGGGAGAGGAGGAGGAGGTGGAGGAGTAGGGAGAGGAGGAAGTGGAGGAGTAGAGAGAGGAGGAAGAGGAGGAGGAGATGGAGGAGGAGTAGGGAGAGGAGGGAGAGGAGGAGATGGAGGAGGAGTAGGGAGAGGAGGAAGAGGAGGAGGAGTAGGGAGAGGAGGGAGAGGAGGAGGAGGTGGAGGAGTAGGGAGAGGAGGAAGTGGAGGAGTAGGGAGAGGAGGGAGAGGAGGAGGAGGTGGAGTAGGGAGAGGAGGGAGAGGAGGAGATGGAGGAGGAGTAGGGAGAGGAGGAAGAGGATGAGGAGTAGGGAGAGGAGGAGGTGGAGGAGGAGGAGGAGGGAGAGGAGGGAGAGGAGGAGGAGATGGAGGAGGAGTAGGGAGAGGAGGAAGAGGAGGAGGAGGTGGAGGAGGAGGAGTAGGGAGAGGAGGGAGAGGAGGAGGAGATGGAGGAGGAGTAGGGAGAGGAGGAAGAGGAGGTGGAGGAGGAGGAGGAGGGAGAGGAGGGAGAGGAGGTGGAGGAGGTGTAGGTAAAGGAGGAAGAGGAGGAGGAGATGGAGGGAGAGGAGGTGGAGGTGTATACATCTGTCTTTTGTGTTCATCGTGTGAAACGGTTTGTGAGGGGGAGAACCACAAGCAACATAATTAATTACTGGTTTTTGTAGTATTGTTTTGAGTTCATCTCACCAGTGTGTATGACTGTGTTGTAGTGTGTGTGTTTGAGGGCAAAGTTTGGTATTTCAGAAAGATTTAATGGTTTTGAGTGGAGAGCTTCATTTTTACCTGAAAATATGACTTTGGGCAATTGGGTAAGAAGTTACGGATTTGTGTTTAGAGTTTCGAGAAAAGGAGGCATAATTTCTAGAAATTGAGAAAAACTGTAATGAGGTCTGACCTGAGAACAGCATTCACAGGTTTAAAGGGACAGTTCACTCCGAACTGATCATTCTCTCATCATTCACCCTCATACGTCCCAAACTTGCTTGACTTACTTCTGCACAACACAAAGGAAGTTTTTCACTGAATTAACGCCTTAAATAGACAGCCCTAATATACATACATATATACATACACACACATACACATATACATACATATACACATACACACATATATACATACATACATACATACATACATACATACATACATATATACATACACATATACATACATATACACATACACCCATATATACATACATACATACATACATACATACATATATACATACACACACATACACATATACATACATATATACATACACACACATACACATATACATACATATACACATACACCCATATATACATACATACATACATACATATATACATACACACACATGCACATATACATACATATATACATACACATATACATACATATATACATACATATATACATACACCCATATATACATACATACATACATATATACATACACACACATACACATATACATACACATATACATACATATATACATACACCCATATATACATACATACAAACATATATACATACACACACATACACATATACATACATATACACATACACACACATACACATACTGTATACATATACATACACACACATACACATATACATACATATACACATACACATACACACACATATACATACATATATATATATATATATATATATATATATATATATATATATATATATATATATATATATATATATATATATATATATATATATATATATATATACATACATACATACACACATACATACATATGGAGTGGTGGTGGCATAGTGGCTAGAGCACAGGGCTGCTAATCAGAAGATCGCTGGTTCGAACCCCAATAAGTAAGGCACTTAACTCCAGTTTGCTCCGGGGGGATTATCCCTGTAATAAGGGCTCTGTAAGTCGCTTTGGATAAAAGTGTCTGCCAAATGCATAAATGTAAATATATACACACACATATACATACATACATACATATATATACATACATACACATATACAGCGCATCTGGAAAGTATTCCCAGCGCTTCACTTTTCCCACATTTTGTTGTTACAGCCTTATTCCAAAATGGATTAAATTCATTATTTTCCTCAAAATTCTACAAACAATACCCCATAATGACAACAGGAAAGAAGTTTGCTTGAAATCTTTACAAATTTATACAAAAGAAATCACATGTGCATAAGTATTCACACCCTTTGCCATGGCACTCAAAATTTCACTCAGGTGCATCCTGTTTCCCCTGATCATCCTTGAGATGTTTCTACAACTTGATTGGAGTCCATGTGTGGTAAATTCAGTTGACTGGACATGATTTGGAAAGGCACACACCTGTCTATATAAGGTCCCACAGTTAACAGTGCATGTCAGAGCACAAACCAAGCCATGAAGTCCAAAGAATTGTCTGTAGACCTCCGAGACAGGATTGTATCGAGGCACAGATCTGGGGAAGGGTACAGAAACATTTCTGCAGCATTGAAGGTCCCAATGAGCACAGTGGCCTCCATCATCCGTAAATGGAAGAAGTTTGGAACCACCAGGACTCTTCCTAGAGCTGCCCGCCTGGCCAAACTGAGCGATCAGGGGAGAAGGGCCTTAGTCTGGGAGGTGACCAAGATATACACAAATACATATATACATACTGTAAAGGGGGTTAGGGGAAAGGAGGAGGCGAGAACCGGCTTGACGATGTAAATAATAGTTTTAATAATAAACTGAACCAAAAAAAACACAAACATAAACACACAGAGCAGCTGCCTGTAATTCTCTCTCAAACCGTCAAACCGTCGTCCCGGTCGCCTTTATCCCTCGCGCGCCCCATCAGGCTGATTGGGGACCGTTTGTTTTTCCAGCCCGGCCCTGCCCTCCTCCGCTCTACATTCCTCCCGGCATTGCCTCAGGCCAGGGAGCCCCCGGACGTCGGGGATTCCAGTACCCACTCGCCTCGCGGACAGCAGCTGTTCCCCGTGTCTGGGCGGTCGGGAAACTCCGTCCCCCGGTGATGGGTAGACGACAGTGTCGAGGACTCCACGACGGGCATCCCTCCTCCCTCCCGGGTTTCAGGACCAGGGTAAAGGGGGTTTTCATGGGCAAGGAGGAGTTGCGAACCAGCTTAACAACATAAATATTATTTAATTAAATAAAAAGACAAGAAAACAAACATACACAGGGCAGCAGCCAATAATTCTCTCTCTCGAACCGTCCTCCCGGCTGTCTTTATCCCTTGTGTGCCCCCATACTTTTATATGAATTGAAAGTTTTGGGTAAAGCAGAACTAATAAACAGAACAATGCATGTACATGAAAAAGAGAATGAATTGAAATGAAACCAGTACAGTAAAAACAATATAATCAAAGATGGTCTGTAAAGAAATGTGAACCAATAGAAAAAGAATGGCAATGACAATAAAAAAGGCTTATCTGGTCAGTTCAAGTTGTAGATGAGTGATTCTTTGGGCAAGTATGGAATCATTACAATGAAAGTTGAAATAGTCAATGTTTACGATGATGTCCAAATCTCTTTGATGATGAAGTAAATACACAAAAATAGAAAATAACGCATGACTTTAACTATACATAAGTAATATTGTCATTATATTAATGATGTTAGTCAGAGGGGAACTGGCCCCCGCAGTGAGTCTGGTTTAGGGTTAGGGTGGGGTTAGTCAGAGGGGAACTGGCCCCCGCAGTGAGTCTGGTTTAGGGTTAGGGTGGGGTTAGTCAGAGGGGAACTGGCCCCCACAGCGAGTCTGGATTAGGGTTAGGGTGGGGTTAGTCAGAGGGGAACTGACCCCCACAGTGAGTCTGGTTTAGGGTTAGGGTGGGGTCGGTCAGAGGGGAACTGGCCCCCACAGTGAGTCTGGTTTAGGGTTAGGGTGGAGTTAGTCAGAGGGGAACTGGCCCACACAGCGAGTCTGGTTTAGGGTTAGGGTGGGATTAGTCAGAGGGGAACTGACCCCCACAGTGAGTCTGGTTTAGGGTTAGGGTGGGGTCGGTCAGAGGGGAACTGGCCCCCAGAGTGAGTCTGGTTTAGGGTTAGGGTGGGGTTAGTCGGAGGGGAACTGGCCCCCACAGTGAGTCTGGGTTAGGGTTAGGGTGGGGTCGGTTAGAGGGGAACTGGCCCCCACAGTGAGTCTGGTTTAGGGTTAGGGTGGGGTCGGTCAGAGGGGAACTGGCCCCCACAGTGAGTCTGGTTTAGGGTTAGGGTGGGGTCGGTCAGAGGGGAACTGGCCCCCACAGTGAGTCTGGTTTAGGGTTAGGGTGGGGTTAGTCAGAGGGGAACTGGCCCCCACAGTGAGTCTGGTTTAGGGTTAGGGTGGGGTCAGTCAGAGGGGAACTGGCCCCCACAGTGAGACTGGTTAAGGGTTAGGGTGGGGTTAGTCAGAGGGGAACTGGCCCCCACAGTGAGTCTGGTTTAGGGTTAGGGTGGGGTTAGTCAGAGGGGAACTGGCCCCCACAGTGAGTCTGGTTTAGGGTTAGGGTGAGGTTAGTCAGAGGGGAACTGGCCCCCACAGTGAGTCTGGTTTAGGGTAAGGGTGGGGTTAGTCAGAGGGGAACTGGCCCCCACAGTGAGTCTGGTTTAGGGTAAGGGTGTGGTTAGTCAGAGGGGAACTGGCCCCCACAGTGAGTCTGGTTTAGGATTAGGGTGGGGTTAGTCAGAGGGGAACTGGCCCACACAGCGAGTCTGGTTTAGGGTTAGGGTGGGGTTAGTCAGAGGGGAACTGACCCCCACAGTGAGTCTGGTTTAGGGTTAGGGTGGGGTCGGTCAGAGGGGAACTGGCCCCCACAGCGAGTCTGGTTTAGGGTTAGGGTGGGGTTAGTCAGAGGGGAACTGACCCCCACAGTGAGTCTGGTTTAGGGTTAGGGTGGGGTCGGTCAGAGGGGAACTGGCCCCCACAGTGAGTCTGGTTTAGGGTTAGGGTGGGGTCAGTCAGAGGGGAACTGGCCCCCACAGTGAGACTGGTTAAGGGTTAGGGTGGGGTTAGTCAGAGGGGAACTGGCCCCCACAGTGAGTCTGGTTTAGGGTTAGGGTGGGGTTAGTCAGAGGGGAACTGGCCCCCACAGTGAGTCAGGTTTAGGGTTAGGGTGGGGTTAGTCAGAGGGGAACTGGCCCCCACAGTGAGTCTGGTTTAGGGTAAGGGTGGGGTCGGTCAGAGGGGAACTGGCCCCCACAGTGAGTCTGGTTTAGGGTTAGGGTGGGGTTAGTCAGAGGGGAACTGGCCCCCACAGTGAGTCTGGTTTAGGGTAAGGGTGGGGTTAGTCAGAGGGGAACTGGCCCCCACACTGAGTCTGGTTTAGGGTAAGGGTGGGGTTAGTCAGAGGGGAACTGGCCCCCACAGTGAGTCTGGTTTAGGGTAAGGGTGTGGTTAGTCAGAGGGGAACTGGCCCCCACAGTGAGTCTGGTTTAGGATTAGGGTGGGGTTAGTCAGAGGGGAACTGGCCCCCACAGTGAGTCTGGTTTAGTGTTAGGGTGGGGGGAACAGGCCCCCACAGTGAGTCCGGTTTAGGGTTAGGGTGGGGTTAGTCAGAGGGGAACTGACCCCAACAGTGAGTCTGGTTTAGGGTTAGGGTGGGGTCGGTCAGAGGGGAACTGGCCCCCACAGTGAGTCTGGTTTAGGGTTAGGGTGGAGTTAGTCAGAGGGGAACTGGCCCACACAGCGAGTCTGGTTTAGGGTTAGGGTGGGGTTAGTCAGAGGGGAACTGACCCCCACAGTGAGTCTGGTTTAGGGTTAGGGTGGGGTCGGTCAGAGGGGAACTGGCCCCCACAGTGAGTCTGGTTTAGGGTTAGGGTGGGGTTAGTCGGAGGGGAACTGGCCCCCACAGTGAGTCTGGGTTAGGGTTAGGGTGGGGTCGGTTAGAGGGGAACTGGCCCCCACAGTGAGTCTGGTTTAGGGTTAGGGTGGGGTCGGTCAGAGGGGAACTGGCCCCCACAGTGAGTCTGGTTTAGGGTTAGGGTGGGGTTAGTCAGAGGGGAACTGGCCCCCACAGTGAGTCTGGTTTAGGGTTAGGGTGGGGTCAGTCAGAGGGGAACTGGCCCCCACAGTGAGACTGGTTTAGGGTTAGGGTGGGGTTAGTCAGAGGGGAACTGGCCCCCACAGTGAGTCTGGTTTAGGGTTAGGGTGGGGTTAGTCAGAGGGGAACTGGCCCCCACAGTGAGTCTGGTTTAGGGTTAGGGTGGGGTTAGTCAGAGGGGAACTGGCCCCCACAGTGAGTCTGGTTTAGGGTAAGGGTGGGGTCGGTCAGAGGGGAACTGGCCCCCACAGTGAGTCTGGTTTAGGGTTAGGGTGGGGTTAGTCAGAGGGGAACTGGCCCCCACAGTGAGTCTGGTTTAGGGTAAGGGTGGGGTTAGTCAGAGGGGAACTGGCCCCCACACTGAGTCTGGTTAAGGGTAAGGGTGGGGTTAGTCAGAGGGGAACTGGCCCCCACAGTGAGTCTGGTTTAGGGTAAGGGTGTGGTTAGTCAGAGGGGAACAGGCCCCCACAGTGAGTCTGGATTAGGATTAGGGTGGGGTTAGTCAGAGGGGAACTGGCCCCCACAGTGAGTCTGGTTTAGTGTTAGGGTGGGGGGAACAGGCCCCCACAGTGAGTCTGGTTTAGGGTTAGGGTGGGGTTAGTCAGAGGGGAACTGGCCCCCACAGCGAGTCTGGTTTAGGGATAGGGTGGGGTTAGTCAGAGGGGAACTGGCCCCCACAGTGAGTCTGGTTTAGGGTTAGGGTGGGGTTAGTCAGAGGGGAACTGGCCCCCACAGTGAGTCTGGTTTAGGGTTAGGGTGGGGTTAGTCAGAGGGGAACTGGCCCCCACAGTGAGTCTGGTTTAGGGTAAGGGTGGGGTCGGTCAGAGGGGAACTGGCCCCCACAGTGAGTCTGGTTTAGGGTTAGGGTGGGGTTAGTCAGAGGGGAACTGGCCCCCACAGTGAGTCTGGTTTAGGGTAAGGGTGGGGTTAGTCAGAGGGGAACTGGCCCCCACAGTGAGTCTGGTTTAGGGTAAGGGTGTGGTTAGTCAGAGGGGAACTGGCCCCCACAGTGAGTCTGGTTTAGGATTAGGGTGGGGTTAGTCAGAGGGGAACTGGCCCACACAGCGAGTCTGGTTTAGGGTTAGGGTGGGGTTAGTCAGAGGGGAACTGACCCCCACAGTGAGTCTGGTTTAGGGTTAGGGTGGGGTCGGTCAGAGGGGAACTGGCCCCCACAGTGAGTCTGGTTTAGGGTTAGGGTGGGGTTAGTCGGAGGGGAACTGGCCCCCACAGTGAGTCTGGGTTAGGGTTAGGGTGGGGTCGGTTAGAGGGGAACTGGCCCCCACAGTGAGTCTGGTTTAGGGTTAGGGTGGGGTCGGTCAGAGGGGAACTGGCCCCCACAGTGAGTCTGGTTTAGGGTTAGGGTGGGGTTAGTCAGAGGGGAACTGGCCCCCACAGTGAGTCTGGTTTAGGGTTAGGGTGGGGTCAGTCAGAGGGGAACTGGCCCCCACAGTGAGACTGGTTAAGGGTTAGGGTGGGGTTAGTCAGAGGGGAACTGGCCCCCACAGTGAGTCTGGTTTAGGGTTAGGGTGGGGTTAGTCAGAGGGGAACTGGCCCCCACAGTGAGTCTGGTTTAGGGTTAGGGTGGGGTTAGTCAGAGGGGAACTGGCCCCCACAGTGAGTCTGGTTTAGGGTAAGGGTGGGGTCGGTCAGAGGGGAACTGGCCCCCACAGTGAGTCTGGTTTAGGGTTAGGGTGGGGTTAGTCAGAGGGGAACTGGCCCCCACAGTGAGTCTGGTTTAGGGTAAGGGTGGGGTTAGTCAGAGGGGAACTGGCCCCCACACTGAGTCTGGTTTAGGGTTAGGGTGGGGTTAGTCAGACTGGCCCCCACAGTGAGTCTGGTTTAGGGTAAGGGTGTGGTTAGTCAGAGAAGAACTGGCCCCCACAGTGAGTCTGGTTTAGGATTAGGGTGGGGTTAGTCAGAGGGGAACTGGCCCCCACAGTGAGTCTGGTTTAGTGTTAGGGTGGGGGGAACAGGCCCCCACAGCGAGTCCGGTTTAGGGTTAGGGTGGGGTTAGTCAGAGGGGAACTGACCCCCACAGTGAGTCTGGTTTAGGGTTAGGGTGGGGTCGGTCAGAGGGGAACTGGCCCCCACAGTGAGTCTGGTTTAGGGTTAGGGTGGGGTTAGTCGGAGGGGAACTGGCCCCCACAGTGAGACTGGTTTAGGGTTAGGGTGGGGTTAGTCAGAGGGGAACTGGCCCCCACAGTGAGTCTGGTTTAGGGTTAGGGTGGGGTTAGTCAGAGGGGAACTGGCCCCCACAGTGAGTCTGGTTTAGGGTTAGGGTGGGGTTAGTCAGAGGGGAACTGGCCCCCACAGTGAGTCTGGTTTAGGGTAAGGGTGGGGTCGGTCAGAGGGGAACTGGCCCCCACAGTGAGTCTGGTTTAGGGTTAGGGTGGGGTTAGTCAGAGGGGAACTGGCCCCCACAGTGAGTCTGGTTTAGGGTAAGGGTGGGGTTAGTCAGAGGGGAACTGGCCCCAACACTGAGTCTGGTTTAGGGTAAGGGTGGGGTTAGTCAGAGGGGAACTGGCCCCCACAGTGAGTCTGGTTTAGGGTAAGGGTGTGGTTAGTCAGAGGGGAACTGGCCCCCACAGTGAGTCTGGTTTAGGATTAGGGTGGGGTTAGTCAGAGGGGAACTGGCCCCCACAGTGAGTCTGGTTTAGTGTTAGGGTGGGGGGAACAGGCCCCCACAGTGAGTCCGGTTTAGGGTTAGGGTGGGGTTAGTCAGAGAGGGAACTGGCCCCCACAGTGAGTCTGGTTTAGGGTTAGGGTGGGGTTAGTCAGAGGGGAACTGGCCCCCACAGTGAGTCTGGTTTAGGGTTAGGGTGGGGTTAGTCAGAGGGGAACTGGCCCCCACAGTGAGTCTGGTTTAGGGTTAGGGTGGGGTCAGTCAGAGGGGAACTGGCCCCCACAGTGAGACTGGTTTAGGGTTAGGGTGGGGTTAGTCAGAGGGGAACTGGCCCCCACAGTGAGTCTGGTTTAGGGTTAGGGTGGGGTTAGTCAGAGGGGAACTGGCCCCCACAGTGAGTCTGGTTTAGGGTTAGGGTGGGGTTAGTCAGAGGGGAACTGGCCCCCACAGTGAGTCTGGTTTAGGGTAAGGGTGGGGTCGGTCAGAGGGGAACTGGCCCCCACAGTGAGTCTTGTTTAGGGTTAGGGTGGGGTTAGTCAGAGGGGAACTGGCCCCCACAGTGAGTCTGGTTTAGGGTAAGGGTGGGGTTAGTCAGAGGGGAACTGGCCCCCACAGTGAGTCTGGTTAAGGGTAAGGGTGTGGTTAGTCAGAGGGGAACTGGCCCCCACAGTGAGTCTGGTTTAGGATTAGGGTGGGGTTAGTCAGAGGGGAACTGGCCCCCACAGTGAGTCTGGTTTAGTGTTAGGGTGGGGGGAACAGGCCCCCACAGTGAGTCTGGTTTAGGGTAAGGGTGGGGTCGGTCAGAGGGGAACTGGCCCCCACAGTGAGTCTGGTTTAGGGTTAGGGTGGGGTTAGTCAGAGGGGAACTGGCCCCCACAGTGAGTCTGGTTTAGGGTAAGGGTGGAGTTAGTCAGAGGGGAACTGGCCCCCACACTGAGTCTGGTTTAGGGTAAGGGTGGGGTTAGTCAGAGGGGAACTGGCCCCCACAGTGAGTCTGGTTTAGGGTAAGGGTGTGGTTAGTCAGAGGGGAACTGGCCCCCACAGTGAGTCTGGTTTAGGATTAGGGTGGGGTTAGTCAGAGGGGAACTGGCCCCCACAGTGAGTCTGGTTTAGTGTTAGGGTGGGGGGAACAGGCCCCCACAGTGAGTTCGGTTTAGGGTTAGGGTGGGGTTAGTCAGAGGGGAACTGGCCCCCACAGTGAGTCTGGTTTAGGGTTAGGGTGGGGTTAGTCAGAGGGGAACTGGCCCCCACAGTGAGTCTGGTTTAGGGTTAGGGTGGGGTCGGTCAGAGGGGAACTGGCCCCCACAGTGAGTCTGGTTTAGGGTTAGGGTGGGGTTAGTCGGAGGGGAACTGGCCCCCACAGTGAGACTGGTTTAGGGTTAGGGTGGGGTTAGTCAGAGGGGAACTGGCCCCCACAGTGAGTCTGGTTTAGGGTTAGGGTGGGGTTAGTCAGAGGGGAACTGGCCCCCACAGTGAGTCTGGTTTAGGGTTAGGGTGGGGTTAGTCAGAGGGGAACTGGCCCCCACAGTGAGTCTGGTTTAGGGTAAGGGTGGGGTCGGTCAGAGGGGAACTGGCCCCCACAGTGAGTCTGGTTTAGGGTTAGGGTGGGGTTAGTCAGAGGGGAACTGGCCCCCACAGTGAGTCTGGTTTAGGGTAAGGGTGGGGTTAGTCAGAGGGGAACTGGCCCCCACAGTGAGTCTGGTTTAGGGTTAGGGTGGGGTTAGTCAGAGGGGAACTGGCCCCCACAGTGAGTCTGGTTTAGGGTAAGGGTGGGGTCGGTCAGAGGGGAACTGGCCCCCACAGTGAGTCTGGTTTAGGGTTAGGGTGGGGTTAGTCAGAGGGGAACTGGCCCCCACAGTGAGTCTGGTTTAGGGTAAGGGTGGGGTTAGTCAGAGGGGAACTGGCCCCCACACTGAGTCTGGTTTAGGGTAAGGGTGGGGTTAGTCAGAGGGGAACTGGCCCCCACAGTGAGTCTGGATTAGGGTAAGGGTGTGGTTAGTCAGAGGGGAACTGGCCCCCACAGTGAGTCTGGTTTAGGATTAGGGTGGGGTTAGTCAGAGGGGAACTGGCCCCCACAGTGAGTCTGGTTTAGTGTTAGGGTGGGGGGAACAGGCCCCCACAGTGAGTCCGGTTTAGGGTTAGGGTGGGGTTAGTCAGAGGGGAACTGGCCCCCACAGCGAGTCTGGTTTAGGGATAGGGTGGGGTTAGTCAGAGGGGAACTGGCCCCCACAGTGAGTCTGGTTTAGGGTTAGGTTGGGGTTAGTCAGAGGGAAACTGGCCCCCACATTGAGTCTGGTTTAGGGTAAGGGTGGGGTCGGTCAGAGGGGAACTGGCCCCCACAGTGAGTCTGGTTTAGGGTAAGGGTGGGGTCGGTCAGAGGGGACTGGCTCCCACAGTGAGTCTGGTTTAGGGTTAGGGTGGGGTCGGTGAGAGGGGAACTGGCCCCCACATTGAGTCTGGTTTAGGGTTAGGGTGGGGTACGTCAGAGGGGAACTGGCCCCCACAGTGAGTCCGGTTTAGGGTTAGGGTGGGGTCAGTCAGAGGGGAACTGGCCCCCACAGCGAGTCCGGTTTAGGGTTAGGGTGGGGTTAGTCAGAGGGGAACTGGCCCCCACAGTGAGTCTGGTTAAGGGTAAGGGTGTGGTTAGTCAGAGGGGAACTGGCCCCCACAGTGAGTCTGGTTTAGGATTAGGGTGGGGTTAGTCAGAGGGGAACTGGCCCCCACAGTGAGTCTGGTTTAGTGTTAGGGTGGGGGGAACAGGCCCCCACAGTGAGTCTGGTTTAGGGTAAGGGTGGGGTCGGTCAGAGGGGAACTGGCCCCCACATTGAGTCTGGTTTAGGGTTAGGGTGGGGTTAGTCAGAGGGGAACTGGCCCCCACAGTGAGTCTGGTTTAGGGTAAGGGTGGAGTTAGTCAGAGGGGAACTGGCCCCCACACTGAGTCTGGTTTAGGGTAAGGGTGGGGTTAGTCAGAGGGGAACTGGCCCCCACAGTGAGTCTGGTTTAGGGTAAGGGTGTGGTTAGTCAGAGGGGAACTGGCCCCCACAGTGAGTCTGGTTTAGGATTAGGGTGGGGTTAGTCAGAGGGGAACTGGCCCCCACAGTGAGTCTGGTTTAGTGTTAGGGTGGGGGGAACAGGCCCCCACAGTGAGTCCGGTTTAGGGTTAGGGTGGGGTTAGTCAGAGGGGAACTGGCCCCCACAGTGAGTCTGGTTTAGGGTTAGGGTGGGGTTAGTCAGAGGGGAACTGGCCCCCACAGTGAGTCTGGTTTAGGGTTAGGGTGGGGTCGGTCAGAGGGGAACTGGCCCCCACAGTGAGTCTGGTTTAGGGTTAGGGTGGGGTTAGTCGGAGGGGAACTGGCCCCCACAGTGAGACTGGTTTAGGGTTAGGGTGGGGTTAGTCAGAGGGGAACTGGCCCCCACAGTGAGTCTGGTTTAGGGTTAGGGTGGGGTTAGTCAGAGGGGAACTGGCCCCCACAGTGAGTCTGGTTTAGGGTTAGGGTGGGGTTAGTCAGAGGGGAACTGGCCCCCACAGTGAGTCTGGTTTAGGGTAAGGGTGGGGTCGGTCAGAGGGGAACTGGCCCCCACAGTGAGTCTGGTTTAGGGTTAGGGTGGGGTTAGTCAGAGGGGAACTGGCCCCCACAGTGAGTCTGGTTTAGGGTAAGGGTGGGGTTAGTCAGAGGGGAACTGGCCCCCACAGTGAGTCTGGTTTAGGGTTAGGGTGGGGTTAGTCAGAGGGGAACTGGCCCCCACAGTGAGTCTGGTTTAGGGTAAGGGTGGGGTCGGTCAGAGGGGAACTGGCCCCCACAGTGAGTCTGGTTTAGGGTTAGGGTGGGGTTAGTCAGAGGGGAACTGGCCCCCACAGTGAGTCTGGTTTAGGGTAAGGGTGGGGTTAGTCAGAGGGGAACTGGCCCCCACACTGAGTCTGGTTTAGGGTAAGGGTGGGGTTAGTCAGAGGGGAACTGGCCCCCACAGTGAGTCTGGTTTAGGGTAAGGGTGTGGTTAGTCAGAGGGGAACTGGCCCCCACAGTGAGTCTGGTTTAGGATTAGGGTGGGGTTAGTCAGAGGGGAACTGGCCCCCACAGTGAGTCTGGTTTAGTGTTAGGGTGGGGGGAACAGGCCCCCACAGTGAGTCCGGTTTAGGGTTAGGGTGGGGTTAGTCAGAGGGGAACTGGCCCCCACAGCGAGTCTGGTTTAGGGATAGGGTGGGGTTAGTCAGAGGGGAACTGGCCCCCACAGTGAGTCTGGTTTAGGGTTAGGGTGGGGTTAGTCAGAGGGAAACTGGCCCCCACATTGAGTCTGGTTTAGGGTAAGGGTGGGGTCGGTCAGAGGGGAACTGGCCCCCACAGTGAGTCTGGTTTAGGGTAAGGGTGGGGTCGGTGAGAGGGGAACTGGCCCCCACATTGAGTCTGGTTTAGGGTTAGGGTGGGGTACGTCAGAGGGGAACTGGCCCCCACAGTGAGTCCGGTTTAGGGTTAGGGTGGGGTCAGTCAGAGGGGAACTGGCCCCCACAGCGAGTCCGGTTTAGGGTTAGGGTGGGGTTAGTCAGAGGGGAACTGGCCCCCACAGTGAGTCCGGTTTAGGGTTAGGGTGGGGTTCGTCAGAGGGGAACTGGCCCCCACAGCGAGTCCGGTTTAGGGTTAGGGTGGGGTCAGTCAGATGGGAACTGGCCCCCACAGTGAGTCCGGTTTATGGTTAGGGTGGGGTCAGTCAGAGGGGAACTGGCCCCCACAGCGAGTCCGGTTTAGGGTTAGGGTGGGGTCAGTCAGAGGGGAACTGGCCCCCACAGTGAGTCCGGTTTAAGGTTAGGGTGGGGTCAGTCAGAGAGGAACTGGCCCCCACAGTGAGTCTGGATTAGGGTTAGGTCAGTCATAGGGTTAGGGTGGGGTTAGTCAGAGGGGAACTGTCCCCCACAGTGAGTCTGGTTTAGGGTTAGTGTGGGGTCAGTCAGAGGGGAACTGGCCCCCACAGTGAGTCTGGTTTAGGGTGGGGTTAGTCAGAGGGGAACTGGCCCCAACTGTGAGTCTGGTTTCTCCATTAATAAACATCTTATGGAGTTTTGTGTTCCTCGCCGCAGTTGCCTTCAGATGCTCACTGGGGTTATTAAAGCAATTATTATTGAATGACTTATTTTTAAACACAATTCACAATCATATTTAATCAAACTACACAATGATCACTCTGAGACATTATAGATATTACAGTTTCATTCATAATAAATGTTTATGCATGATTTCCTGTAAAGCTGCTTTGAAACGATGTGTGTTGTGAAAGCGCTATACAAATAAAAATAACTTGACTTACATTGCATGTTCATTATTTTTTGTGTTCTATAACGGTGGATGAATCTGAAACTGATGCTACTACAATGATAAACTGGCATATAAAGTCTCATGCTAACAGTATTGAACCTGACAGAAGTGAAGCAGCTCACTAACACGATCTAAACTGCATCACAACAAATGAACACTTCCAATATCAACTCCATTATTTACCTTGTTGTTTGTTGGGAACAGTGTGCACTGCTTTAAACACTTGTTTTTCAATTCTGATCTTTACAACTCACTGTCAAATCAACTCTGTATATTCAGACTGTGTAGACAATATCCACTATAAATTCATTAAATGTGCAGTAAGCAAAACATACAATTAATGAGCACTGAGTTTAGAACATAGACAGAGAATACACACATGCTCCACAGGAAACAAATCAACATAAAGTCATATACATGAGCTGTTAACTGTGGGTCATAATCATATTTCTATCAGTGCAGGTTAGAGAAATGGGATAACAATAAGTGACATTTCAATTAAGGCTCTCATTAATTAGTGCTGATCTGGATGAGTTAACGAGGCATCCAGGTGATGCAAATATTTCTCTGTTGGGCTATAAAAGTCCTGGTTTGACTGAATCTTCAGTATAGCTGGATTGGTTTTCATAGTAGTTCATCTTGTGGTCAAACATGAGTGCTGTTAAAATTGCCATTGTTCTGGCTCTTTGCCATCAGTTGCTGTGGAATGGTGAGTTTATTTTTGTGTCTGAAGCAGTACCAGATCTCATTGTGTTCTACTAAACATGTGAAGAGCTGTTCTGCATGCATTTTAAATCACAAATGTCCAAAAGACATCGGAGTCTTTTGACTTCCAAGAGGAAGTGTATTGCAGATGAGCAAACCATGTAAACCAAAACCTCTCCAGATGTGAACATGCACATCAAATGGACATCTGGGTGATCTTAATGTGTGCTATCAGGGAGTAATATTGAAACTGATTCTGTTATGCCACATTTGTGTTTTACAAGCTTCTGTGTTTTCTCAGCTCTTGGTTCTTCAGTTGAACATGGTTCTTCTATTGACTCCTCCTGGAGTGCTGTTCGGCGAGTGGTCAGAGAAGATAAAGGTGTGTGTATTTGTTCCTTCCATCTGACATGATGGGTTTCATTTTTCTCCTGTCAGTTTTCTTGCAGGTTAAAGATTACACTGCATTTTATTTTCATGAGCTGTGTTTTAATAGTAACTTCTCATTTTAATACAAATTAAGATCCTGATGCATCTGCCAATGGTACCTGGACCCAGGGCAATGCCACTTTGGTCCATGATGCTCCTGATGGCAACGCTACCTTGAACCAGTATGCTTCAGAAAAAAATGCCACCTTGGTCCATGATGCTCCTGATGGCAACGCCACCTTGAACCAGTATGCTTCAGAAAAAAATGCCACCTTGGTCCATGATGCTCCTGATGGCAATGCCACCTTGACTGAAGGTTCTGGCAATGGTACCTTTATCCAGAAAGCACTTGTGAGGGACTGGTAATGGTGACTTAACCCAGAACAATTCTACAGGATCTGTCAGTGGTGGTTTGAGCCAGGACTTTCCTTGTAGGATCTGATTCTATTGACCAGCTCTTCAGCCATGAGTGTTCAGTTTAACTCTTTGGACCAGATGCTTAAGAGCCCTCTTCTGGTGCATCTTTACCCATTGACCTCAGTAGTATGAGGCAGATTGTTGATGGTCTTAATAAAAAATTTTCACTAAACTTGGTAGGTGCTCAACTTGGCTTTCAGTTTATTCTGTCTTTATTTTTGTGGGGGTGTTGTATTGCAGCTCTTAACAACCATCCAAAACCTGTTTTACTGCTTGCACAACAAGTGATCACTCACTTGAACACCATTATTGATTGCTTTCAAGTGCAATCTACCTGAACTTGATGCAACTTCGTCCATGACTTACTCCCGCAAATGCCACAAGTTCTAACAGGCTCTTTAATTCTAGAAGGGAAGCATTTGTGTTTCCGAATGGTAGCTTTACACTTGCATTAACCCTCTTTGGTCTTATGGGTCATTTTGAATTGACACTGCTTTACCAAGTTATCAGCCTGAAACTTTAGCATTCATCTGCTGCCATGGAAGTATTCTGTACTTTAATGTGTTTGTATTCACACAGCTACGAAAGTTGTGCTTAAGGGTCCAATGGACTGTTCAAGAATTTGTATCTATTTTTGGTCTTGTGTAGGTGCCAGTTACATTTAGCCCGGTGTCTCTACTCCACTAGGTCCCCATGTTGTGAAATCAGTGTATCATGGGCACTGCCAAGGGTGTTCATCCACTGAACCTTGGGACACTTATGACTCAATCACCCATGCCCCATTAACTAGCTTGTGCATTGAAGTTCCACTGTTTAGTGGCACAGTCGCTGTATAAGTGACTATCATTGAAATGTACAGGTGTTGCTGGTCCTTCTTGCCCCCGCTCCGAACGGGACTTGAACCAACGTCTCCGGTGTGGGATGGCGGTTGCGCTAACGAGGAGGCTAAAGGCTACAGCCCCTAGTGTCAGTTGGTAGTGTACCTCTTGAGGTCAGGAGAGTGAGGTTTACACACTGCAAAGCTATTTACCAGCTGGCTCCCGTTACACAGGGTTATGAAAAATGACAATGACCTAAAAATATAGTTGCATGACCTTTTTATAAAAGATTATTTCCCTTTTCATTGTGGATGACAACACCTCAAAGCAAAAATAAAACTTTGACAAGTACTGTTGTGCTCCTCTTCTAATGACTTGAGAAACTTCAGATGAAGTTTGTGGTCCAGGAACTGAGTGAGCAATGATGATCCCTGGTTTTTTTTTTTTTTTTTTGTAGGTGCGTAGATTAGATTAAACTTTATTGTCATTGTGCAGAGCACAAGTACAAAGACAACGAAATGCAGTTTGCATCCAACCAGAAGTGCAAAAAAAAAGTGCAATGTGATATTCAAGTGTAGGCTGGTGGTGCAAAGGCAGGACAAAAAATATATTGCAGTGTTATCAGAGCAGAATAAATATGGTTATGTAATATGAACCGTGTATGAATAACATGTACAGATATGTGCAATGTAGTAGCAGTGATATTAAAGTAGTGAGAATAATATAGATATATGCAGTCTATTAGCAGAATATATATAAGAAAAAAAAAGTAAATATGGATATTCTGTATGAACCATATAGATTATCTGCAGTGTGGTAACATAAGAGCAGTAAGAATAAGTGTGTGTGCAGGATGAATAGTAAGAAGATCAGTAGAATATGGCTACGTATAGGTGTAATTACAGTATATCAATTTTTAAGTAAAAAAATAGAACAGAATGGGTGGGATAGGGTAGTGCAAATTGTCCGTGGGGGGTGGGTCAATTTTCACCGGGATGCAGAGCTCAAGTTTAATAGGGTGACAGCTGCAGAAAAGAAGCTTCCTCTGAACCTGCTGGTACGGGTGCGGAGAGACCTGAAACGCCTCCTGGAGTGGGGTGAACAGTCTGTGGTTGGGGTGGGAACAGTCTTTGATGATGCTGTGCGCCTTACGCAAGCATTGTTTGCCCTGGATGGCCTCGATGGAGGGGAGTGAGGAACCAGTGATGCGTTGGGCAGTTTTCAGCACCCTCTGCAGTGCTTTCCGGTCATGGGCAGAGTGGTTGCTATACCAAACTGTGACACAGTTGGTGAGGATGCTCTCGATGGTGCAGCGGTAGAAGTTCACCAGGATCTGAGGAGACAGGTGGACCTTCTTGAGTCTCCTCAGAAAGAAGAAAAGTTGGTGAGCTTTCTTGATCAGGGTAGAGGTGTTGAGGGTCCAAGAGAGGTCCTCAGAGATGTGGACACCCAGAAACTTGAAGCTGGTGACACGCTCCACCTCAGTCCCGTTGATGAGAATGGGTGTGTGTGTGCCAGCTTTAGACTTCCTGAAGTCCACAATGAGCTCTTTGGTCTTCTTAGTGTTGAGAGCCAGGATGTTGTCAGTGCACCACGATGATAGGTGCTGGACCACCTCCCTGTAGGCCGTCTCATCGTTGTTACTGATGAGACCTATCACCGTAGTGTCGTCTGCAAACTTGACAATGGTGTTAGAGCCATGTACAGGTGTGCAGTTGTAGGTGAAGAGGGAGTAAAGGAGAGGGCTCAGCACACATCCCTGTGGTATGCCGGTGTTCAGAGTGATGGTTGAGGAGGTGTGATTAGCTAACCTAACTGAGGTCTGTTGGTTAGGAAGTCCAGAATCCAGTTACAGAGGGAGGAAATGATGCCCAGTTCACTGAGTTTGGTGATCAGTTTGGGGGGGATGATGGTGTTGAATGCTGAACTAAAGTCAATGAACAGCATTCTCACATAGGTGTTGCTATTTTCAAGATGGGACAGGGCAGAGTGAAGTGCCATAGGGATGGCATCCTCTGTGCTCCTGTTCTGACGGTAGGCGAATTGGAAGGGGTCCAGTGAGGGTGGTAAGCAGGTCTTGAGATGGGCCAGGACCAGCCTCTCAAAGCACTTCATAATGATGGGGGTGAGTGCAACTGGATGGTAGTCATTAAGGCTTGTTGCATTGGAGTGTTTTGGCACTGGCACGATGGAGGTGGTTTTAAAGCACGCGGGGACAGCTGCTTGGGCTAGTGACAGATTAAATATGTCAGCCCAAACCTCAGTCAGCTGCACAGCACAGGCCCTGAGTACGCGTCCGGGGATACCATCAGGACCAGCAGCCTTGCGTGCATTAATCCTGCTCAGTGCCACACACACATCTGTGGTGGAGAGTGTGAGGGGCTGGTGAACTGCAGAGACCACAGGCTTATTGGCCACTTCTTTGTTATCCCTATTGAAGCGGCCATAGAAGTGAAGCTTTTTATTAAAAAAGCGGTTGTAGTGAGAAACTTTCAATGGGGTTTAATCTGTAAACATTAAAATACCGTTTCAAAAGAATAGACAAGACATAAACAACATGTGGTCAATAATTAAGCCAATTTTTAAACTCTTCATCCAGTCTTCATTACGAACATGCGTCTTGGGCAAACAGTTAATCTCACCTCCAAAACTCACTCAAACAGCAATGTCTCGAAATAAGTTCATTTGACCATATCAGTGCTGACAATTCTCACTCAGAACACACTGACAGAGAAAACAGCATCATGTATAATATAATCACTCATACTGTACAGTACTGTGAGACTTCTAGTTCTCCCTCTCCTGCATTTGGCCACAAGTTCTCATCAACATCACATCTTATGTCTTCTCTGCTGATGCATCTGGAAAGTATCTTTTGGAATGTCTAATCCAAACCAGTTAGCATTCAGGAGAAGTGTCTCCACACCTCACATTCATGGCATCCAGGTTATCAAAGCCAGCCAGATCCAGCTCAGTTCCTGTTTGGTTGTCAGACTCCACTGCTAAGTTTCTCTGAGTGATGATGACTAGCTGTAGCCTGTGCCAGCCAGACATCACTTCAGTCTATTACGATTCAGAGGAGGCACTGATGCCAACTCCAACTGTAAGACATCGGATACTTCATATGCCACTGCCAGAATCTTGGATTTAGGACAGACCCCATTGAATCTCACTGAAATGATCTGCCAGTTGAACTGCGATGCACATCATTGATCTCTGCCTGCATAACCTTTGTCTATTGATGGACTGGATATGGGCTGTGGGCGGCTGTGGCTCAGGCAGTAGATCGGATTGTCCACTAATTGCAGGGTTCGATTCCTGGCACACATGACTCCACATGCCAAAGTGTCCTTGGGCAAGACACTGAACCCCAAGTTGCCCCCAATGACAGACTAGTGCCTTGTATACCTGCGCATGCGTAAACCTTCACAAAAGCTTACTGGGATAACTCCGTCGAATTGATCCCCAATCCTTGATTTTCTTCTTTCACATTTTTTCATAAACCTACATTTTAAACTTTACAAACGTGTGAACATATCTCCGATACTACTCTTTATAAAAACAATCAGATTTCTTTGATATCGCTACTTATATCCAACTTTCCGAACTTCCGCTACTAGTCTTAGCCCACTAGCACTGCACGTGTGGTCTCTCGCCTATCGATCGTCTTACTTACACCTGTATAACTGAAAGCTATAATTCGCCATTATAGCACATCTGCGAATATAGCGGATGTGTGTCTAACGCTACCTCTGTGTGCAGGTGAAGACACCTTTGAACTACATTCGGTGCAGTTGGAGCTCGAATCCGTCGAGAGGCAGATCCACGACCTGCTAGAGAGACAGGCTGAGCTGCGAGATCGGCGGTCCGCACTTGAAACATCACGCGCCAATGCTCACAGGTCAGTGGTTAATAATTTTTTGACTCCGACCTCGTCTACTCCGTGTGTTTCTCTGCACAGGTCCCGAGCAACCAGGACGCGATCATCCCTGGCTTCATTCACTCCGGCACCGACACATCACCACGGACCCTGGGTGATTCCACGGCGGAAGACGCGAGCCAGGATCAGACCAAGGACCTCCCCGCCCCTCCCGGCTTTCGAGATCTCTACCCGGAACCGCTTCTCACCTCTTCGCGAGTCGGAGCGCGACGACGCCGTGATCATCGGAGATTCCAACGTCCGTCATATCCACACTATCTCTGGCAAAGGTAAGGTGCGCACTCACTGCTTTCCTGGTGCTCGTGTTCTTGATGTCTCTACGCAGGTTCCCGAGATCCTGAATGGTGACGAGCGCGTCGGAGCTGTCGTGCTGCACGTGGGAACGAACGACACCAGGCTGCGGAAGACGGAGGTACTGAAGAAGGACTACAGGAGCCTGATCGAGACGGTACGCAGCACTTCGCCAGAAACAACGATCGTCATGTCTGGACCGCTTCCCACGTACCGACTAGGACAAGAAAGGTTCAGTAGATTATTTGCTCTAAATGAATGGTTAATGTCATGGTGTAATGAACAGAGACTGCTCTTTGTTAATAATTGGAATCTGTTTTGGGAGCGACCTAGGCTCTTCTGTGCTGATGGCCTTCACCCCAGCAGAGTCGGAGCGGCTGTTCTGTCGGACAACATCTCCAAGACGCTACACACCATATGACTAGTAAGTCAAAGTCCAAATCACAGTATTTGCTGTCCCAACTTAATTGATATAAGTACCAGTGTAGAACATTATATAGAAACTTTGTCTATTCCTCGTTTAGTAAAGCCAAACAATACATCTACTGTAGGATCTAGGAAAAATCTAATTGTAATTAAACCAGAAAATCTCAATATCAGTGAACAAAAACAATTTCTAAAGCTAGGTCTTCTAAACATTAGATCGCTCACACCTAAGGCGGTTATTGTAAATGAAATGGTCTCAGATAATAGTTTTGATGTATTTTGCCTTACTGAAACCTGGCTTAAACCAAATGATTATTTCGGTCTAAATGAGTCTACTCCGCCAGGATACTGTTATAAGCATGAGCCCCGTCTGATTGGTCGTGGCGGCGGTGTTGCAACAATCTATAGAGATATTCTTAATGTTACTCAGAAAATAGGTCACAGGTTTAATTCGTTTGAAGTACTTGTGCTAAATGTTACACTCTCAGATGTAAGAAAAAAATCCCTATTATCTCTAGCCTTGGCTACCGTATATAGACCTCCAGGGCCTTACGCTGATTTCCTAAAAGAGTTTGCAGACTTTCTATCAGATCTATTGGTCAATATCGATAAAGCAATAATTGTTGGAGACTTTAACATACACGTAGATAACACAAATGATGCGTTAGGGGCTGCGTTTACAGATTTGTTAAACTCCTTCGGGGTCACGCAAAACGTCAGTGGTCCCACTCATCGCCTAAATCATACGCTAGATTTAATTATATCATATGGAACCAATCCAACCGATATAGATATTATACCGCAAAATGATGATGTCACTGATCATTACATGGTAACTTGCATACTATGTACCACTGAAATCTGTCATATTGCGCCACGTTATCGACCAAGCAGAACAATCCTTCCAACCACAATATATAGATTCTCAAATATCCTACCTGATCTATCTCAGCTGCTCAGTGAACCCAAACAAACAGATGAACTAGAGGAAATGACTAGCAGTTTGAGCACCATTTTCTCTGGTACATTAGAAATTGTTGCACCAATTAGATTAAAAAAGTTTAGAGAAAAAAACTAGAGCACCATGGTACAACAGTGCTACGTATGCTATCAAGAGAGAAACTCGTAACTTGGAGCGTAAATGGAAACAAACTAATTTAGAGGTCTTTAGAATCGCATGGGAAGACAGTATGTCACGTTACAAAAAGGCTCTAAAAACAGCCAGGGCTGAGCACCTCTGCAAACTAAGAGAAAATAACCAAAATAATCCAAGGTTCTTATTTAACACCGTGGCTAGACTAACAAATAAACAGAGATCACCTGAGCAAAATATTCCGTTACAGTTTAGTAGTAATGATTTCATGAATTTCTTCACTGAGAAAATAGAAAACATCAGAAACACAATTGTAAACACAACTGTTAATGTACAATCTTTTATGGTATCTTATGATTCAGCCTCAATTATCGCCCCTCAAGAACAACTACACCGCTTTACAACTAAAGGACAGGAAGAGCTAAATAAACTTATCATTGCATCTAAAACAACAACATGTTTACTAGATCCAATACCCACTAAACTACTGAAAGAAGTGTTACCTGTAGTGGAAGAGCCTCTTCTCAATATTATTAACTCGTCTTTATTTTTAGGTCATGTTCCAAGACTATTTAAGCTGGCAGTTATAAAACCTCTCATTAAGAAACCACAATTAGATCCAAATAACCTAGCAAATTACAAACCCATCTCAAATCTTCCATTTATGTCTAAAATATTAGAAAAAGTTGTGTCCGTTCAATTGTGCTCTTTCTTGCAAGAAAATGATATCTATGAAAAATTTCAGTCAGGATTCAGACCTCATCATAGCACAGAAACTGCGCTAGTTAATATTACAAATGATTTAATTTTAGCTTCTGACCAAGGCTGCATCTCAATATTAGTTCTACTCGATCTTAGCGCTGCGTTCGACACTATAGATCATAAAATACTCTTGGATCGACTACAAAACTACACTGACTGGCTGCATCACCGCCTGGTACGGCAATAGCACCGCCCACAACCGCAAAGACCTGCAAAGGGTGGTGCGAACTGCCCGACACATCATTGGAGGTGAACTTCCCTCCCTCCAGGATATATATATTGTCTCAAAGATGGCGCCGAGTATGGCTGCTGCGTCGCGAGCTCCGTCAAAACACTGCAGTTTATTGTTTGTTTTGTTTACAGTTCTGTGTTTTTTTGTCTTGGATGTTGTCTGCCTTATTGTGTACGACAGACAAACGCTTTTGGACATTGGTTCGGCAATCACACACCGAAAACCGGACTTCACATTCCTCAATGCCGACCCGCGGTTTACAAACACGCCAGCGGAGCCCTTTGTTTGGGCTGCCCGGCCGCGGAAACGCAGAAGGAAAAGAGGAAAAAGAGCCGGCGTTCTCATCAGAGTAAGACGTCGCGCAAATCGCCCCCCGCTACCCAGTATACTACTGGCAAATGTTCAGTCTCTGGACAACAAGCTCTGCGAGCTGAGAGCGCGGATCTCTTTCCAACGAGAGACGAGAGAATGCTGTGTTATCTGTCTTACGGAAACCTGGTTGTCCGCGGAGATTCCAGACTCGGCCATCGAACCCACGGGTTTCTCCGTGCACCGAGCGGACAGAGCGAAAGACCTCTCAGGTAAAAGCAGAGGTGGAGGTGTATGTTTTATGATCAACAAATCATGGTGTGATCAGAGGAATGTACATTTTATCAGGTCTTTCTGCTCTCCTGATCTGGAATTTCTCATGCTTCTGTGTCGACCATTCTGGCTACCGAGGGAATTCACAGCGGTCATTATCACTGCTGTGTACATCCCCCCACAAGCCGACACAGACCGGGCACTTAGGGAACTGTATGGCAGTATAAGTGAGCAGGAAACCGCGCACCCTGAGGCCGCGTTCATTGTTACCGGGGACTTCAACAAAGCCAACTTCAAAACAATAGCACCAAAATACCACCAACACATCAGCTTCAACACACGAGGGGACCGGGTTTTGGATCATTGCTATTCTCCTTTCCGGGATGGCTACAAATCCCTCCCCCGCCCACCATTTGGCAAATCTGACCACTCTTCCGTTCTGCTTCTGCCCGTTTACAGGCAGAAACTGAAACGGGAATCACCCACCATTAGAATGATCCAGTGCTGGTCGGACCAATCAGACTCTGCGCTACAGGACTGTTTTGATCACGCGGACTGGGAGATGTTCCGGTCTGCCTCCGATGACGACATCGAGGTTTACGCTGATAGCGTAACGTGTTTCATCAGGAAGTGCGTAGAGGACGTTGTTCCGATGAAAAACATACGGATCTACCCCAACCAGAAACCCTGGGTTAACGGCGATGTTCGCGCGGCACTTATTGCGCGGACCACCGCTTTTAATTCCGGGAACGCGGAGGAGCGTAAACAAGCCAGTTATGCCCTCCGTAAATCCATCAGCACAGCCAAACGCCAGTACAGGCACAAAATTGAAGGTCAGTTCAACACCACTGACTCCAGAAGTATGTGGAAGGGAATTAACATCATCACGGACTATAAACAGAATAAAAACTCCGCCATGAACACCGTTGCCTCTCTCCCGGACGAGCTTAATACATTTTATGCTCGTTTCGAGAACAACAACACCGACCTCACAGAGAGAGCACTCGCGGCCGATACTACAGATGATGGTTCACTCTCCGTCTCTGTTGCGGATGTAACCCGATCCTTTCGACGGGTGAACATCCGTAAAGCCGCGGGTCCTGACGGCATTCCGGGCCGCGTCATCAGAGCATGCGCGAACCAACTGGCTGGTGTTTTTACGGACATTTTCAACCTGTCCCTCTCCCTGTCTGTAGTCCCCACATGCTTCAAAACATCAACCATTGTGCCTGTACCGAAGCAAGCCAAAATCACTTGTTTAAATGACTGGCGTCCTGTTGCCCTCACCCCCATCATCAGCAAATGCTTTGAGATGTTGATCAGAGATCACATCTGCTCTGTTCTGCCCACCTCTTTGGACCCATTGCAGTTTGCCTACCGTAAAAACCGCTCCACTGATGATGCTATTGCATCTACAATACACACTGCTCTTTCCCACCTGGAAAAAAGGAACACATATGTGAGAGTGCTGTTTGTAGACTACAGTTCAGCATTCAACACCATAGTGCCCACCAAGCTTGATGTGAAACTCCGGGCTCTGGGCTTAAACAGCTCGCTGTGCAGCTGGATCCTGGATTTCCTGTCAGGCAGACGTCAGGTGGTTAGAATGGGCAGCAACATCTCCTCACCACTGACCCTCAACACTGGAGCCCCGCAGGGCTGTGTTCTCAGCCCACTCCTGTATTCCCTTTACACACATGACTGTGTGGCGACACATAGCTCCAATGCCATCATTAAGTTTGCTGACGATACGACGGTGGTAGGTCTGATCACTGACAATGATGAAACGGCCTACAGAGAGGAGGTGCACACTCTGACACGCTGGTGTCAGGAGCACAACCTCTCCCTCAACGTCAGTAAAACCAAGGAGCTTGTGGTGGACTTCAGGAAGAAAGACAGAGAACACACCCCCATCACCATTAATGGAGCACCGGTGGAGAGAGTCAGCAGTTTCAAGTTCCTCGGTGTCCACATTACTGAGGAACTCACATGGTCCGTCCACACTGAGGCCGTTGTGAAGAAGGCTCACCAGCGCCTCTTCTTCCTGAGACGGCTGAGGAAGTTTGGAATGAACCAACACATCCTCACACTGTTCTACACTAGTACTGTTGAGAGCATCTTGACTGGCTGCATCACCGCCTGGTACGGCAATAGCACCGCCCACAACCGCAAAGGGTGGTGCGAACGGCCAGAAACATCATCGGAGGTGAGCTTCCCTCCCTCCAGGATATCTATAACAGACGGTGTGTGAAGAAAGCTCGGAGGATTATCAAAGACTCCAGCCACCCGAGTCATGGGCTGCTCTCACTGCTGCCATCAGGCAGGCGGTATCGCAGCATCAGGACCCGCACCACCCGACTACATGACAGCTTCTTCCCACAAGCAATAAGACTTTTGAACACATGATCTCTCACGATCAACAATCAGCACTGCACTTATTAATCATCACTCTGTCAATATATTCTTCCAATTCAGTTAGTGTATATATATATATTTATACCCGTATCTAGTGTGTGTATTCTACATTGTGTGTATTGTGTACATTTGTTATGTAAATTGTTGTGTAGGTATGTGTACATTTGTTATGTAAATTGTTGTGTAAGTTTGTTATGTAAATTGTTTTGTGTGTTGTTTATTGTAAAGTGGTTTATGTCTCGTCACTGTCATTACTGCTATGTTGCTCGGAACTGCACACAAGAATTTCACCTGCTGTTGCACTCGTGTACACAGTAGTGTGACAATAAAGTGATTTGATTTGATTTGATTTGATAACAGACGGTGTGTGAATAAAGCTCGGAGGATTATCAGAGACTCCAGTCACTCGAGTCATGGGCTGCTTTCACTGCTTCCATCAGGCAGGCGGTATCGCAGCATCAGGACCCGCACCACCCAACTACATGACAGCTTCTTCCCACAAGCAATAAGACTTTTGAACACATGATCTCTCACGATCAACAATCAGCACTGCACTTTATTAATCTTCATTCTGTCAATATATTCTCGCTCCAATTCAGTTAGTGTATGTGTATATATATATATATATATATATATATATATATATATATATATATATATATATATATATATATATATACCCTTATCTAGTGTATGTGTATTCTACATTGTGTGTATTGTGTACATTTGATATGTAAATTGTTGTGTAGGTATGTGTACATTTGTTATGTAAATTGTGTTGTGTAAATGTTGTTATTGTAAAGTGGTTTATGTCTTGTCACTGTCATTACTGCAATGTTGCTCGGAACTGCACACAAGAATTTCACCTGCTGTTGCACTCGTGTACACAGTAGTGTGACAATAAAGTGATTTGATTTGATTGATTTGGTGTTCAGGGACAGGCATTAAGCTGGTTTAGATCGTACTTATCAGACCGTTACCATTTTGTCTGTTTAAATGGGGAAGAAGATAACGTCAGTAGACTATGGAGTGCCACAAGGATCTGTGTTAGGCCCTCTATTATTCTCAATATATATGCTGCCACTTGGTAAAATTATAAGAAAACATGGAATTAATTTCCACTGTTATGCTGATGACACTCAATTATATATCTCATCACGACCAGATGAAAACACTAACTTATCTAACTTGACAGAGTGTCTTAAAGATATAAAATGCTGGATGACGCGTAATTTCCTGTTATTAAATTCCGATAAAACGGAGGTATTACTTATTGGTCCAAAAAACTACCCACAAAATCCCTTACAATACAACTTTAATTTAGAAGGATGTCCTGTTACATTATCCACTACAGTAAAAGACCTGGGTGTTATACTAGACCGCAACTTGACTTTCGAAAATCATATTTCATCTGTTACGAGAACAGCCTTTTTCCACCTTAGAAACATTGCTAAGCTACGTAACATGCTATCTGTTTCTGATGCAGAAAAGTTAGTTCATGCATTCATGACCTCGAGACTAGATTACTGTAATGCTTTATTAGCTGGTTGCCCTACATCCTCAACAAACAAGCTACAGTTAGTCCAAAATGCAGCCGCTAGAGTTCTTACTAGGTCAAGAAAATATGATCATATAACACCGATTTTATCATCTCTACACAGGCTACCAATTAAGTACCGAATCAATTACAAAGTATTACTACTGACCTATAAAGCCCTAAATGGTTTAGCTCCGGTGTATTTGACGGATCTTCTATCGCCATACAATCCATCGCGCTCTTTAAGATCACTAAATTCGAGGCTTCTGGTCATACCTAGGATATCTAAGTCCACTAATGGAGGGAGGGCGTTCTCACATTTAGCTCCTAAACTCTGGAATAGCCTTCCTGATATTGTTCGAGGCTCAGACTCGCTGTCCCAGTTTAAAACTAGATTAAAGACACATCTCTTTAACCAAGCATTCACATAATGCTTACTTTTTATACTACTGCTGAATCAGTTATAATGCATTAATATTATGAACATCAGCTATGCTAATTATTTCCCATCTGCTTTTCTGCTGTTATCTCGGGACGCCAGTCCCGAGGTAAATAGCGTTCGTCAGCTCCAGTTTGTATCCAGCCTCTCACGGAGACTTCAGATGCCCCATCACCATGGACTACGATCTTGAAATGGGATACATAGACTAACTATTGCCAACAAAAGCCTTCATCAGCCAAACAAGGACAATTGCATCTAAGTGAACTTCTGGAATTTAATCAAGGATGGACTTCAAAGACACTGGTCACTAATCTTGCAGTTCAAACACAATCACTGTCTAAATACTGACCCTTAACACTTAATAAGTTTAATAATTTTTTAAATCATGTTTTTTAACTATAAATAATTCTTATTTACATTATTCATGATGTTAGCCAGAGGGGAACCGGCCCCCCACAGTGAGTCTGGTTTCTCCCAAGGTTATTTTTCTCCATTAACCATCATCTTATGGAGTTTTGTGTTCCTTGCCACAGTCGCCTTCGGCTTGCTCACTGGGGTTATTAATATAATTATTATTTAATTATTTTTAAACACGATAAAGAATCATATCTTATCTAATTCCACAACAGGGCTCCAAACAAAAAATCAATTAAGGAGCGATTGGCTCCTATAGGGGGAAAAAACAGGCGCCAAATATTTTTTTCGTCCCGCAGCTCGCATGCAAGAAAAACTGCACGTGCTAACAGTGTAGTCTGTGGAGCATTCTTCGCAATTATGTGATCACGTGCATTTTTTATGCTTGTTACTGCCACCGTGTTTTCTCACAGTCTCTTTTTTGAAATGGTTAGTTCCTGCAATGAACTCCGTTTTCCCCACTATTTCTTTGATATAAACTTTTGTAATGTATTTCGGGAAATGTAATGCAAATTTTAAAATCAAAGGGAGTAAATTTTTACTGTCGCCAATGGCGACCTTGACAGAAATTACACTCGCAAATAAATTTATTTGGTCGCAAATGCGACCATTTTTAGTCCCAGTTTGGAGCCCTGCACAATGATGATGATTCATCGACTTTATAGACATTACATTTTTATCGTCTGTTAATGCTGAACTTCTGTAAAGCTGCTTTGAAACGATGTGTGTTGTGAAAGGTGCTATACAAATAAAATTGACTTGACTTGACTTGTATGGCAGCTCTGCTGTCATTGGTGTGTGAATGTGTGGGTGAATGAGCATACCGCTAAGGTTAAAAAGATGCTATTTTAGTGCAGACCATTTACTATCATTTAATTGCCAACAAAAGCCTTCATCAGAAACTAACAAGGACAATTGCATCTATGTGAACTTCTGCAGTTAATCCAGGATGAACTTCAAAGACATTAATCATTAATCTTACAGTTCACACAAAATCTATGTTTAAACACTGATCCTTAAAACTTAGTTTAATCATTTAAAGCATGACTTTAACTATACATAAGTAATATTTACATTATATTCATGATGTTAGTCAGAGGGGAACTGGCCTCCACAGTGAGTCTGGGTTAGGGTGGGGTTAGTTAGAGGGGAACTGGCCCCCACAGTGAGTCTGGTTTAGGGTTAGGGTGGGGTCAGTCAGAGGGGAACTGGCCCCCACGTGAGTCTGGTTTAGGGTTAGGGTGGGGTCAGTCAGAGGGGAACTGGTCCCCACAGTGAGTCTGGTTTAGGATTAGGGTGGGGTCAGTCAGAGGGGAACTGGCCCCCACAGTGAGTCCGGGTTAGGGTGGGGTCAGTCGGAGGGGAACTGGCCCCCACAGTGAGTCTGGGTTTGGGTGGGATAGGTCAGAGGGGAACTGGCCCCCACAATGAGTCTGATTTAGGGTAAGGGTGGGATCAGTCAGAGGGGAACTGGCCCCCACAGTGAGTCTGGTTTAGGGTTGGGTTGGTCGGAGGGGAACTGGCCCCCACAGCGTGTCTGGTTTAGGGTTAGGGTTGGGTTGGTCGGAGGGGAACTGGCCCCCACAGCGTGTCTGGTTTAGGGTTAGGGTGGGGTTGGTCAGAGGGGAACTGGCCCCCACAGTGAGTCTGGTTTAGGGTTGGGTTGGTCGGAGGGGAACTGGCCCCCACAGTGAGTCTGGTTTAGGGTTGGGTTGGTCGGAGGGGAACTGGCCCCCACAGCGTGTCTGGTTTAGGGTTAGGGTGGGGTTAGTCAGAGGGGAACTGGCCCCCACAGTGAGTCTGGTTTAGGGTTGGGTTGGTCAGAGGGGAACTGGCCCCCACAGTGAGTCTGGTTTCTCCCAAGATTATTTTTCTCCATTAATAAACATCTTATGGAGTTTTGTGTTCCTCGCCACAGTTGCCTTCAGATGCTCACTGGGGTTATTAAAACAATTATTATTGAATGACTTATTTTTAAACACAATTCACAATCATATTTAATCAAACTACACAATGATCACTCTGAGACATTATAGATATTACAGTTTCATTCATAATAAATGTTTATGCATGATTTCCTGTAAAGCTGCTTTGAAACAATGTGTGTTGTGAAAGCGCTATACAAATAAAAATAACTTGACTTACATTGCATGTTCATTATTTTTTGTGTTCTATAACGGTGGATGAATCTGAAACTGATGCTACTACAATGATAAACTGGCATATAAAGTCTCATGCTAACAGTATTGAACCTGACAGAAGTGAAGCAGCTCACTAACACGATCTAAACTGCATCACAACAAATGAACACTTCCAATATCAACTCCATTATTTACCTTGTTGTTTGTTGGGAACAGTGTGCACTGCTTTAAACACTTGTTTTTCAATTCTGATCTTTACAACTCACTGTCAAATCAACTCTGTATATTCAGACTGTGTAGACAATATCCACTATAAATTCATTAAATGTGCAGTAAGCAAAACATACAATTAATGAGCACTGAGTTTAGAACATAGACAGAGAATACACACATGCTCCACAGGAAACAAATCAACATAAATAAAGTCATATACATGAGCTGTTAACTGTGGGTCATAATCATATTTCTATCAGTGCAGGTTAGAGAAATGGGATAACAATAAGTGACACTTCAATTAAGGCTCTCATTAATTAGTGCTGATCTGGATGAGTTAACGAGGCATCCAGGTGATGCAAATATTTCTCTGTTGGGCTATAAAAGTCCTGGTTTGACTGAATCTTCAGTATAGCTGGATTGGTTTTCATAGTAGTTCATCTTGTGGTCAAACATGAGTGCTGTTAAAATTGCCATTGTTCTGGCTCTTTGCCATCAGTTGCTGTGGAATGGTGAGTTTATTTTTGTGTCTGAAGCAGTACCAGATCTCATTGTGTTCTACTAAACATGTGAAGAGCTGTTCTGCATGCATTTTAAATCACAAATGTCTACAAGACATCGGAGTCTTTTGACTTCCAAGAGGAAGTGTATTGCAGATGAGCAAACCATGTAAACCAAAACCTCTCCAGATGTGAACATGCACATCAAATGGACATCTGGGTGATCTTAATATGTGCTATCAGGGAGTAATATTGAAACTGATTCTGTTATGCCACATTTGTGTTTTACAAGCTTCTGTGTTTTCTCAGCTCTTGGTTCTTCAGTTGAACATGGTTCTTCTATTGACTCCTCCTGGAGTGCTGTTAGGCGAGTGGTCAGAGAAGATAAAGGTGTGTATTTGTTCCTTCCATCTGACATGGTTTCATTATTCTCCTGTCAGTTAACTTGCAGGTTAAAGATTACACTGCATTTTGTCTTTTAATAAGTCATGTTTTAAAGTAACTTATTGTAATGCAAATTAAGATCCTGATGGATCTGCCAATGGTACCTGGACCCAGGGCAATGCCACCTTGGTCCATGATGCTCCTGATGGCAACGCCACCTTGAACCAGTATGCTTCTGGAAACAATGCCACCTTGGTCCATGATGCTCCTGATGGCAACGCCACCTTGAACCAGTATGCTTCTGGAAACAATGCCACCTTGGTCCATGATGCTCCTGATGGCAACGCTACCTTGAAGGAATCCCCTGAAGGTTCTGGCAATGGTACCTTTATCCATAAAGCACTTTGGTGGGGCTGGTAATGGTGACTTCACCCAGACCAATTCTACATGATCTGTCAGTGGTGGTTTGAGCCAGGACTTTCCTTGTAGGATCTGATTCTACTGACCAGCTCTTCAGCCATGAGTATTCAGTATAACTCTTTGGACCGGATGCTTAAGAGACCTCTTCTGGTGCATCTTTACCCAGTGACGTCAGTATTCTGAGGCTGGACACATTCTGCAACTGACCTGTAGATTCTTGATTTTTTTTTTTAATAAACATGATTTGCTCAAAGCTTGTGTTCCTCTTGCTTCTGTTAAATTAAACTTGTTGCACAGCTGTTTGTGGGTGCTCAACTTGCACTTTCATTCAATTTAATCATTGGTCCTTTTAAAACTCACTACCCACCCCCACCCCCCTCCCCCTCCTTTGGGTCAAGTTGTGGTACCAACCACTATCCAAACCCATTGTACTGCTTGCTTCAATGAACCATTCAAACGTTCTCAATTGAACAACATTATTGATTGCAATCTATCTCCACTTAATGAATACAGATGCAACTTTGTCCATGATTTGCACTGTCAGGTAAATGCCTCCAGTTCTTACAGGCTATTCTAGAAGGGAAGCATTTGTGTAACTGAAAGGTATTTTACATGGTTACTATTAACCCTTCCTTGGTCTTCTGGGTCAGTTTGCCCCTTTTTGAATTGACACTGCTTTATCAAATTCAGCCTGAAACTTCATGACATCTGCTGCCATGGAAGTATTCTGTACCTTAATGTGTTTGTATTCACACAGCTATGAGAGTAGGTTGTGCTTAACAGTCCAATGGACTGTTTCAAGAGTTTATAATGCAGGCTCTGTTTCTACTTTTGGTCTTGTGTAGGTGCCGGTTACATTAGCCCTGTATCTCTGCTCACTAGGTCCCCATGTTGTGAATCAGTATATCGTGGGCACTGCCAAGGGTGTTCATCCACTGAACCTTGGGACACTTATGACTCAATCACCCATGCCCCATTAACTAGCTTGTGCATTGAAGTGCAGCTGTTTAGTGGCACAGTCGCTGTATAAGTGACTATCATTGACCTGCACAGGGTTATGAGTGATAATGACCTAAAAATATGCAGGAGTGCGTTGACATTTTTAACAACTCTTATAAAAGATTATTTCCCTTTTCATTGTTTGACAACACCTCTTAAAAGCAAAAATAAAGCTTTGACAGACGTACCCTTGTGCTCCACTTCTAATGACTTGAGAGACTTCAGATGAAGTTTGTGGTCCGGGAACAGAGTGAGCAGTGATGTTCCCTGGTTTTTTAGGTGCATTGTGGTGTTTGTAAGGGAGTGACTGTTTCAGTGTCCCAGAATGAGTTTGAGACCATCCTAAAAATGGCCAACTCTGTCAATGGCCCTGACCACTGAACTAGGGAGATGAGACGCACCCTATCACAACATACAGATCTGAAAATCAGGGGACACCCCAATGTGGTTTGTGTCTCCGTCCATAGACATTCAGTCTTTTGGGAAGCCCGCCCTTACCCCATGTTTTGTAGAATATCTCCGCCTCTGAATCGACTACCATTGTGATCTTGGTATCAGTTGAAATCTAACAACCTCAGGTTTTTGATTTATTGCGTGTTATCAATATTCAGGAACGCATTCAAACAATGATTAGTTTATAATAGTTGCTAAACTGTTTAGTAGTGATGAAGTATATACTGATTAATGGTCTTTGATGTATACAGTCAAATCTGACTTGATGAACCTTCACTTGTGTTTGCTTGACAGTAAGTAAATCATGTGACGGGTTATTGAAGATGGGCATGAGCGTACTGTACAAACTCATGCCAAGGTATGCAGGTCAGTATGCCAGTGTTGGTCCTGCACCTGGATTTGTTTACTCTGGATGTGCATGTCACCTGCTTTAGTGACCGGGTCATGTTTTTGGTCCACAGGTAATGCAGATGCAATTCTGTGAACTTCAGTTGATCACTTTGGCAATTTAGTGTCATTTTTCAAAGATTGTTGCTCTTATCATGGTAAACCATCATTATGATTATTCTTACTGGTTTAACGAATATGGATTCACCTTTGAACAGGTTTTCAGAACTTTTTATGACCGTTGTAGCTGATACAAAGTGACCATAGTTTAAACTGTTTTAAGTACTGTAACTGGTATTTTTGGTGGAAAGTAATGTAACCCTGGTGGATTTTTGTAAGAGCATTCCCAATATTCCTATTTATTATACTGTAGCGGTCTTTACTGTCAGAATGTTTTTCTAAGAAGCATTTTAATTATCATTTAAGCTTTTTAAATCATCTATCAATGTTCTTTAAACATGTACAAGTTAAGCTCAAACAGCATTAGTGGCAATGTTGGGTCCTCGTTTATTAAAAAAGCGGTTTCAGTGAGAGACTTTCAATGGGGTTTAATCTGTAAACATTAAAAAGAATAGACAAGACAAACAATATGAGGTCAATAATGAAGCCACTTTTTTAAAGTCACAACACACACGCACGCACACATTCACACACTCACAAACGCACACTCACAGACTCACACACAAATGCGCACACATACACAACACACACAACACTTACATATACACAAACACACTCACAACACCAATGCACGCACACACATGCACACATACATTACACCCACACACAGCACTCACAAAAGCACTCACAAAAGCACTCACAACACACTCACAACACAACATACACAAAACTCACATATGTACACATACACAGATATACATCACACACACACACAATCGCACACACACACACACTCTCTCACACACACACACACACACACACACACACGCGTACACACACACTCACACTCGCACTCCCACACACACTCACACATACACACACACTCTCTCACACACACACACACTCGCACACAGACTCACGCACACAGACTCACACACGCACTCACACACACACACACTCTTCGGTTGTCCATCGAAATCCGGTGATGATGTCCACTCGTTTAACAGTGAGATCTTTGAGTCCTTTCCTGGACCCATAAGCTCTATTACAGATGGGGCATATATACTGTATGTGGTAGTGATGGCAACCATGGCTGTGTGTCTCTCGGCTCTCTCCTGTTGTTTTCTGGTTGTCCTCTCCATCTCCAGCATACAAGCCTAATCCCCACAAAGCTGTCGCCAGATGGTACGATCAGCAGCAACATACTCCAGGTCCCCGGGTCTGATCTTACACTTTCTCAAAGCAATCTTTATAGTGATTCTTCGGCCCTCCAGCTGAACGTCGACCATGATGTAGCTGGCCATATAGCACTCTGCGGGGTAGCTGGCATGGGGGCATCCTGATCACGTGGCCCAGTCACTGCAGCTGACGCTAGGTGATCATGGCCAATACTTCTGCAGTTGGTGTTTACAAGTATTTCAGTGTGAGACATATGCTCACGCCATGTAATTCCCTGAATGCGCTGAAGGCATCTAATATGGAAGTGCTTTAAGGACTTAATGTGACAGCTGTAGTTTACCCAAGCTTCACAGCTATAGAGGAGGGTGGTGACACAGGCCGCTTGATATACAATGACCTTTGTGGAGGGATGAAGATTCTTGTTCTCAAATACTCTATAGGAGTGGTGGTGGTGTAGTGGGCTAAAGCACATAACTGGTAATCAGAAGGTTGCTGGTTTGATCCCCACAGTCACCATCATTGTGTCCTTGAGTAAGACACTTAACTCCAGGTTGCTCCGGGGGGATTTTCCCTGTAATAAGTGCACTGTATGTTGCTTTGGATAAAAGCGTCTGCCAAATGCATAGATGTAATACTCAGTGCCGAAGTCTTCCAAAGGCCTGTTTAATCTGGCTCTGGATATCGCCGATGATGCTGTGATCCTCTGCAAAAATACTCCCCAGATGTTTGAATGATGACACTACTGACAGTTGTTCACCACCAACAGTGAAGGGGGTAGAGTGGATAGGACACTGATACTCCATTTGCAAACCACTTCTGTCATTGTAGTGTTGATACTCATTCCCATCCTGCTATACGATCTCACAGCCACAGCAAGGACGGACTGGAGATCCTCCGGAATATGGGCCACAAAAGCACAGTCTGCATACTGCACACAGACTCGCTCTCTACGGAGTTTAGTGGTTGCATAGAGCCTCCTAATGTTAAAGAGATTGCCATCTAGTCTAAAGTCCACTGCCACACCACTGCTGTTCTCAATTTCATTGTGGAGAGTCTTTGTAACACAAATGAGGATAATGCTAAAGAACACTGGTGCTAGCACACACCCCTGCCTCACCCCTGTGCATACAAGGAAGGGCTCTGACTTTTGTCCACTGATGGTCACCCGAGCAGTAATCCCATCATGGAACTGGCGGAGGATGTTAACAAATTTATTGGGACAGCCAAACCTGAGGAGGACATCCCATAAGAGCTCTCTTTGCACCGTCAAAAGCTTTGGAGAGGCCGGCAAAGGCCATGAACAGGTCCTGATGTTGCTCCCGGCACGTTTCCTGAAGCTGCCGGACTGTGAAGATCATTTCGACCGTACTCCTTTACCTCTGAAATCCACACTGTGATTCAGGCAGCATTGACTCTGTGATGTTACTTATGAATCAACTAGCCAAGACCTTACCATCAACAGAGAGAAGTTATATGCCCCTACTATTGCCGCAAAAGGCCTCGTCACCTTTGTTCTTATAAATGACAACGATGTTTGCATCTCTCCATTGTTTTGGGATGATCTCATTAGTCCAGGCCTTGGTAATGTACTGGTAGAGGGTGCACTTACACATGTACCTTCCTTCCTTTAGTAGCTCAGCAGGGATATTATCTTCACCAGGGGACTTGTTGTTCTTAAGGGAACGGCCCGCTGACAGAACCTCCTGGAAGGTTGGTGTTAGACTGAGGTCATGGATTGGAGGATGTTCAGGCATTTCGTCCAGGATGGTGGAGTCTGCATCAGAGCAGGGTGTCAAAGTGTTCAGCCCACCTCAACAGGATACTATCCTGATCCTTTAGAAGCTTTAGACCATCTGCTGGCTTCAGAAACGTGACACAGCGATTTCTTGGGCCGTATATGGTTTTAACAGCATTATAAAAATTATGCATGTCATTTTTATCAGCAAAGGACTGGGTTTCATGTGCCTTTTCAGTCCACCACTTGTTTTTTGCACTTTTCTTTGAGTTTCCTGCCAATGCTACCTGGTGCTGGTGGATGTAGGGTAATCTAAAGTTGCCCCATGTGCTTTGTGTATATCCTTAAGCAAGTTATGTATGGTGTGAGTTATTGTCAAATCAGTCTTGGTGGCTCCTGCTCTTATGGCCGATGGATTGGGCTTCTGCATCGTAAAGCGCAGAGCTGATATAGGTCCACTGTTGCTCCATTGTGTTTTCTGGGTTCAGACAAGGTTCCAGCTCACTCAGTTTCTCAGCTAAGAGGCGTCGGAAGTCACACTTCTTTGCTTCCCAAGCAGTTGCAAATTAGCTTCTTTTTGTTAGGCTTTTGCAGCCGCAGAGGTGGACGCACTCATACGATGGTCAGTCCAGCACTCTGCACCCCTCATGGCATGGGGGATGTGAACATCCTTGGTGTCACTATGCCTCACAATGATGAAGTCAATCATGTGCCAGTGTTTAGAGCGAGGGTGCATCCACGAAGTCTTCTGCTGAAAGATGGTGTTGGTTATTGTAAGGTTATGCTCAGAACAAAGAGTAAGTAGCCTCATGCCATTTGCGTTCACCCTGCCAATACCATGCCTACCTAGTACTCCACACCATATCCTGTTGTTCTGTCCCACCCTAGCGTTACAAGTCCCCAAGCAAGAGGATCTTGTCACTCTTAGGGATCTGGCAAAAAGCTTCATCCAGTGCCCGGTAAAAGCATTCCTTGGCCTCGTTCTCAGATGGCAAAGTTGGTGAGTAAGCACTAAGAAGTGTGGTGTAACGCTTCTTTGCCAGGGGGATATGGAGGATCATTAGTCTTTCATTAATACCAACAGGTGTTTCTGTGAAACTTAGAAGAGTTCTTGATCGCCAGTCCTCTGTGGAGATGTCGTCCACCTTTGGGGAAACCTTTCCAGAATAAGGTGTAACCCATCCCTTCCTCTGTTAGAGAGCCTTCATCCAGGAGCCTGGTCTCACTCAGGGCAGCAATGTCAATGTTGAGCTGTTCTCCGGTGAGGCCTGTCAGAGATGCCTTAGGAGTCTAGGAGAGTCCTTACATTCCATGTTGCCAGTTTTAGGTTAAATTGTTTCTTATTTCGACTTCAGTAGTGGACTGACCTGATAGGTGTGGTAACCTATCCAGGTGCAATTGAATGGGCAATTTTTAGGCCACCTTTTCTAGACCCTGAGCAGTGTGGTCCCTAAATAGGGCTGCTCGGTTATACAGGGGTCTGCCAAAAACAGCTCCAACTCAGTCCCAGCTGCTAGCGACCAAATACCCTGTGCCCCTATCATGCAGAGTTCTGACTAGGAGCTCCCAGTCCATTCGTACCTGCCCCTGTTGCCAGACACCCCATTGCCATCAGACTTCAACCTATGTAAGGTCCAGATATTGTTCACCGTGGTCAAAAATGGAGATCTGCTCAAGGAAGGGTTTTAAAGTGCCACAGGGGGTGCGCCACCCCCAGTAGCACTATCTTCACCATGATGGGGTAAATCCAGTAGCAAGGGAGGTCCCGGGACAACTGGTCCTTCATCTTGGCTGCAGGAGGCTACCGGGTCCTTTGTTTGTTAAGGCAGTGAGGCTATTTGCCTATAGCTGGGGCAGTGGTTGTCGGACACGTCCACACAGTGGTGGGCCTGCACGCCTCATCTCTGGAGCCCCACTGCTGTTCCGAAATCCCCTGTAGTTTAGCCTGGGACCATGAGATACCCAGTTTTTGTGGGAGGCACTGCAGGAGTCTTGGTGGTGGGGAGGCTCTGTACCAGCAGGAAGAGACTTACACACTCTGCTCCTCTTTTCACCTTCAATCAAGGAGGCTAGCTAGCAGCAATAGCTGTAAGCAGAGAGTAGCAAGCATTGAGCACAATGCGGCAAGCAGTACTACTGCACTACTGCACTAGACCCTTCACACGCACCATGAGCATCTTGTACATGCGCGCAGACATATACAATGCATGCAACACTCACACATATACACAAAATGCACACAAACAACAGCAACACGCACACAACCCTCACGCACGCACACATAACACACACTCACAAACACATGCACAACACACACACACACGTCATAACATTACTGCTGTCACTTCACCCTGTTCAGAATAATTCATCTATGAATCTGTACTGTACTTCAAACAGCAGTATGCAACACTGTAATCACACTTCAGTGAGTGGAGTCGTTATCAATGGAGATAAAAAGGTGATTTTGTATTTTTTATTCAATTTAGTGTCACAGTTTTGCAACTTTTGTCAGTCTGATCAAATAAGTGCATGCTCAGTCCGAGCGCACTGCATTGTGCATTCACTGCACATAGTACATACTACAGAAACAGTATGAGTAGTATATCTTCCTTCACAAAGCATCTGTTGCCATGGTTCCCATCTGCATCACTGAACACACATATTATAATGAGCTACAACAGTTTATAAATCCACTTCGTCACCTGTGAACACAGGAGCCGGTGCAATTATTAAACATTTTAATGTCATCTCAGTATTTTAGAGCTAGTTTACAACAGGACATATATTTATTAATCCATATATTTCATATTATACAGAAGGACTGTTCCCTCGCCACATCCATGAGTGTAAATGTGTCTGTAGTCAATGACAAACTGAAGCAGAAATCACTCCGGTTGAATGTTTGAGAATGAGAGCGGCGTGATGACTGACGTGTGTTGTGTGTTCATATGGGCAGTGAGGTGGATTGTGGGTCGTTTTGGCTCAGAGAAGTGCAGTGATCAAGTGTTTAAAGCCCCATTGGTTCATATCATCGGAGTCTCTATGTACAGCTGTAGTATTTCAATATATGTATATATTTATAATGATGATAATCATCAACAGTACATCTCTCACACACACACACACACACACACACACACATTACATACACACACAAACACTCGCGCACACACACACACTACACACACAAACACTCGCGCACACACACACACACTACACACACAAACACTCGCGTGCACTCTCTCACACACACACACAAACAAACAAACACTCGCGCACACACTACACACACAAACACACACACTACACACACAAACACTCGCGTGCACTCTCTCACACAAACACACAAACACTCGCGCACACACACACACACTACACACACAAACACTCGCGTGCACTCTCTCACACACACACACAAACAAACAAACACTCGCGCACACACACGTTTGTCTACCTGTGCAGTTAAAGTGTTTATTATATTTAAATAGTAGCCCTATAGAGACACATCACATTTAGACACACACACACACACACACATCAGTGTTTCCTGTGTGAATGAGGTGTGTGTGTGTGTGTGTGTGTGTGTGTGTGTGTCAAGTGCTCATGTATCATGTCTATATTGCCTCTGATATTGTGTTGCAGTCACTGAGCTCACAGTCACCATGGAAACACCCCTGTAAACATCATCATCATCATCATCGTCGTCAGTAGCAACGGCTCATGTACACACACACACACACAATAGACAAAGTCCTGCTGATTTCCATGAAATTTCAAGAACATGTCCAGCACAAAATCCCAAGAAAGAACAAATGATATTTCGGTTATTTTCAGCACATCTGTTCTCCAGAATATCTTATATTCCCTCGTCACATGTGTGTGTTTTACAGCCTTTCTCTTGCTGGAATCCAGATATACGGTCCAGACTGTTCCTCGATCACAGACGTCACATGATGGAAGATCTCCTCGAAGCTGTCGCCCTCCACGATCGCTGCACACACACATTTGAACATGTCCAGTCTTATAAACCCTTTTAGAGATTCAGAATACACCACAAGAACCTCTCTGGAACACCTACTGGATGATGGGCCTTTATTAAAGCTCATTATGACATCACAAAGAGTCTTAAAGGTACAAACACAGGAATGCTTGTGCACTACAAGATCCCGAAACATTGACCATTTTAAAATGGCATAAAGAAAGTGCTCATATTTACTAATGTGCAGAAAAACAAAAGTGTTTTACTGTAACATGAATGTGATATTAATCTCAGACACACACAGTATAGAGTATGTGTTTGAGGA
Source organism: Moxostoma hubbsi (assembly GCA_032164185.1). Lineage (NCBI taxonomy): Eukaryota > Metazoa > Chordata > Actinopteri > Cypriniformes > Catostomidae > Moxostoma > Moxostoma hubbsi. The sequence continues at coordinate 202,271 of JAVLUX010000075.1, forward strand.
CGGTGTTAGCATGCTAGTTCAACTGGAGAAATAACCTGAATAAGAGTCACGGCATGAGCAGATTTTACCTGAGAAACACTCGATGAAGTCTTGCTCCAGTTTGATGGCTCTGTCTAAAGCTCTTCTGGCTTGTTCTTCAGACAAACGTTTGCTTATATCTCTGAAATCAACAGATGCAGTCATGTACGGTACAGTTATAAACGTTACGGCTGTTAATCACCATTAATCTCATTCTTCATAGTTAATCGTGCCAGACTTTAATAGTATCTCCATAAACGTATGGAGATACGTTCCTATTATAATGTATTTATTTGTCTTTGGAACGAACAACACAATAGAACAAACAGTATGAATCAAAAATGCTACATTACATTTTCCAAACTCCACATACAGAGGCAGAAATTCAGTAAAATATCTCCTATTCGAGTAACATTAAACATTTCCCAAAGTCTAAGTGTGATGTTAAACCCTCCTTTAATATGAGTCAGTCGGCAGGCTGTTTTTCACTTCAGATACTGAATGAACATGACTCGTGTCAGGGCATCAGCGCTGCGTTCAACTTCATATGAAAAGAGCGTCTTGATCGGCTTTTAGCTCTGGAACTTCTAATATAAAGATAATTCATCCGAAATGTCCAGTGATCATTAGCTGACAGTAAAAGCTCTGCGACGAGCTCGCGTGGCACCATGCGGGGGTCGGACGTGTGAACGACGAGCTCTGTGCTCTTTCCTAGTTTGAATTATTTCTATGTCATAAACCGGTGAGATTCGAAACACCCTGCTACATATCAATATGTCAAAGATTTCAAAATCCTTGGGCACTGGAGACATTAAAAGACACTTCTGTGCTCAAGCTGAAACCCCAGACAGGGCCGCAGATCAGGGACTCAGTTTGGACGGTGCGGCGGGAGAAATTCAGTGTCAGCTGGCGAGCGTGTCTGTGATGCTGAAGAAGGCCTTAAAAGGATCTTGCTGTAATACGCTGATCGATTACTGCGATGGAAACTAAATTCTCAGAGTTGGTTACAAGAGTGTCGGACGTCGAGATATGGATCAATTATCTGGAGTCATCGGAGAGGGAATTATCTCCTAATCCGTTAGTGACAAAAGTATTTGCATCACATTTGGGAAAAACTGCAGCATTTGGAGAATCATAATCGGCGGAACAACGTCCGAATTGTTGGAATTCCTGAGCATGAGGAAGGCCGAGATATGGTGAAATTCCTAGATGAGCTCTTCCCGAGTCTACTCAACATAACAGGCCATAAGCTGGAAATCGAGCGAGCTCACAGAGTCCCGCCTCGGACATCCGCTGAGGGAGACAGACACGATCAATTCTGGCCATATTTATGAGATCATCTGATAAAGATCTCGTGTTATGCCAGGCGAGGAGTAATGGAAAGCTTTCTTGGAAGAGCCACAACATTTTCTTGTTCCCAGATTTTGCGAATTCGACAAGAGAGAAATGTGATCAAATGCAAGAATCTCTTACATCAGTGGAAGATCACTTTTGCACTGATGTTCCCGGCCAAACTGAGAATAGATACTAAGGATGGCTGTAAAATATTTACATGCCCACAGCAAGCACTGAAGCATGTCCTTCATAAAATCAATGGAGTGAATAAAACATTTGGTGACTTTAATTTAATTTAATTTAATTTAATTTAATTGGCCAATTGTCACACATTATACATACATTTCTGCATATATACAGTGAAATTATTTATTTTTCACATATCCCAGCTATGCTGGGGTCAGAGTGCAGGGTCAGCCATGATTCGGCGCCCCTGGAGCAGATAGGATCAAGGGCCTTGCTCAAGGGCCACACAGTGGTGTCTTGTTGGTGCTGGGGCTTGAACCCCCAACCTTCTGGTCAGTAATCCAGAGCCTTAACCGCTGAGCCACCACTGCCCTAAATGTTGCTGTTTAGTGGGCCTGACTCACTTGACCGTCCGAGGAAGCTGAGCGCCATTTATGTTTCTTTTTGTGCTGGTTCCGACTAGCGGCTGGAGTTTGTTTTGTGGAGGAACACTCCTTCGGGACAGTTGTGGGGGAATCTGCTCGTTCTTTGTGCTTATACCACCTATTGGCTGGAGTTTGTTTTATAGATTATCTTCAGTTTGTTTTATAAGATTATTTCTCTTCTTAAATGTAAGAAATATGATGTAGTGTTTCTTCAAGAAACGCATCTTTCCCCGCAGGAAGCTGAACCATTTGGGAAGGTATGGGGTGGACATGTTTTCTTTAGTACTGGCTCGAGTAAGAGCAGGGGAGTCATTACATTGATAAATAAACATCTACAATTCAAATGTTTGTCTATCTATATTTCTATCTGTCTGTCTGTCTTTACATGTTTCTGTCTGTCTTTGTGTTTGACTGTCTGTCTATATACACACAGTACATTTATACTAGGGCTGGGAAATTTAACACATTCATTTCTACGATTAATATTTTTTGTTTAACGCAGAAAAAAGTTTAATGCAAAAGCATACATTTTTTTTACTTTCTGGCACTTCATACAATGGGAGAAAGGTGCCCCAAGTTGTTCCTGGCAGGCTACTCAGGCTCCACATGGATAGGATTAGGGCATCTGCTGCCTGCCAGGAACAAAGTATTTAAATCACAAAAAAATGCAATTAATTCATTTAATTTTCTACACATGCTAAATAACTACTTTCGTATGAGGAGCCGTTTAGGCCATAATTGTTGAAAAGCCTCTTAAAAGCACCAGTGAAATTATGATATTGATATAAATATTAGTTAAATTAATTCATATGCAGTATTAAAACCAGTTGCTAGGGTGTTCTGGGTGATAGATAGGGCATTGCTAGTTGGTTGCTAGGGTGTACTGAGTGATAGATAGGGCATTGCTAGTTGGTTGCTAGGGTGTACTGGGTGATAGATAGGGCATTGCTAGTTGCTTGCTAGGGTGTACTGGGTAATAGATAGGGCATTGCTAGTTGGTTGCTAGGGTGTACTGGGTGATAGATAGGGCATTGCTAGTTGCTTGCTAGGGTGTACTGGGTAATAGATAGGGCATTGCTAGTTGGTTGCTAGGGTGTACTGGGTGATAGATAGGGCATCGCTAGTTGGTTGCTAGGGTGTACTGGGTGATAGTTGGTTGCTAGTGTGTTCTGGGTGATAGATAGGGCATTGCTAGTTGCTTGCTAGGGTGTACTGGGTAATAGATAGGGCATTGCTAGTTGGTTGCTAGGGTGTACTGGGTGATAGATAGGGCATCGCTAGTTGGTTGCTAGGGTGTACTGGGTGATAGTTGGTTGCTAGTGTGTTCTGGGTGATAGATAAGGCATCGCTAGTTGGTTGCTAGGGTGTACTGGGTGATAGATAGGGCATTGCTAGTTGGTTGCTAGGGTGTACTGGGTGATAGTTGGTTGCTAGTGTGTTCTGGGTGATAGATAGGGCATTGCTAGTTGGTTGCTAGGGTGTACTGGGTGATAGATAGGGCATTGCTAGTTGGTTGCTAGGGTGTACTGGGTGATAGATAGGGCATTGCTAGTTGGTTGCTAGGGTGTACTGGGTGATAGATAGGGCATCGCTAGTTGGTTGCTAGGGTGTACTGGGTGATAGTTGGTTGCTAGTGTGTTCTGGGTGATAGATAGGGCATTGCTAGTTGGTTGCTAGGGTGTACTGGGTGATAGATAGGGCATTGCTAGTTGGTTGCTAGGGTGTACTGGGTGATAGATAGGGCATTGCTAGTTGGTTGCTAGGGTGTACTGGGTGATAGATAGGGCATCGCTAGTTGGTTGCTAGGGTGTACTGGGTGATAGTTGGTTGCTAGTGTGTTCTGGGTGATAGATAGGGCATTGCTAGTTGGTTGCTAGGGTGTACTGGGTGATAGATAGGGCATTGCTAGTTGGTTGCTAGGGTGTACTGGGTGATAGATAGGGCATCGCTAGTTGGTTGCTAGGGTGAACTGGGTGATAGTTGGTTGCTAGGGTGTTCTGGGTGATAGATAAGGCATCGCTAGTTGGTTTCTAGGGTGTTCTGGGTGATAGAGAGGGCATCGCTAGTTGGTTGCTACGCTCTCTCTCTATCTCTCTCTCACACACACACACACACTCACAGTATATTCTGCAGTGAGGAGGGTCTGATAAAGATGGAGATGGGGTGAAGTTGAGCAGCCTGTAATCTCCTCACAGCATTAGCAGAAACATCCAGAATACAGTGTTTCCCCTGCTGAAAATACACACACACAAATCTTGTGAATTTCTCTCTCATCAAGTGCAAGTAATTACAACACTCACACACCCGTAATTAGAGCTGCAAAATGATTGTTGATTATTGCCCTTGATATTATAATCACAATAATGATTTTTTTTTTCCCCTTTTCTCCCAATTTGGAACGCCCAATTCCCATTTCTTAGTAGGTCCTCGTGGTGGTGCGGTTACTTGCCTCAATCCGGGTGGCGGAGGACAAGTGTCAGTTGCCTCCGCTTCTGAGACTGTCAATCGGCGCATCTGATCACGTGACTCGTTGTGCATGACACCGCGGAGACTCACAGCATGTGGAGACTCATGCTACTCTCCACGATCCACATATTTCAGCATTTAATACAATTGATGAATTGTAATGATGTGACAGTGGGGCAGAAGACTCAAAGCGTGTCTTTTGTGACTGATGTGATCAGTTTATGTGATCGGCCAAATAATGAGACCATTGACCGAGTCATAGTATGTGCGTATCGGCCGATATGATCAGTGGCTGATTGATCGCGCACATCCCTCATTGTATTGTCTGTCTGTGTCTCACCTGCTCTGCGACCTGTCTCACACTCTGGACGCTGGTCCCGTACAGGTGGCTGTTATATTGTCCAGCCTCGATGAATCTGTGACTCTGAATGTCTTTCTCCATCTGTTCCCGTGACGACACAAAGTGATAATCACGTCCGTCCACCTCATAGTCGCGTTTCGGCCGTGTCGTGTCTGTCAAACACAGGAAGCAAAAACTCATCAATTCTCTGTTTGCACATGACAGGCCAAAGATGAGTAAATATTTATTCCTCTTCATTCTAAATGCTCTTGAGGTTTTTCTCCAGTGGCGCATGTGTTTGGGTGTGGTATGTGTGCAGCGTGAACTCTTACGTGGAACACAGGACCCAAACTTGTCCGGGAACATGGACAAAAGATCGTCATTAACACGATCCTTGCTCGGCCCGAGGATGATGACTGGACGCGCGTAGTGCACTACAGAAAAGGAAATGACATCACCATCATTCAACACTGTCCACTGAGGAGCTTTTTACCTCCAGTTTAACTAAAAACATTATGCAAGTGAAAGTGACCAACAATAAATCAAACTCACCTTCAGTCTGTGTCACTGTCTCATAGCTCACAATGTATTCACTGTGTCCTGAACACACACACAACTGTGAATCTCAATATGAACAGCGATAAGATACATAAATCACATTCTGAAACACACACACTCACCACTAATGATGTCCCTGCCTCTGGTCTTCATACGGGACCACTCCTTTCTTTCAACTCTACAACAAGTCATTACATTATTATGACACACATGAAGACATTCGCATGACTGTAAATTTGACTGTCTGCAGCTGTATTAACACACACACACACATACACACACACTCTTAAAAACACACACTCACACAATCACATTCAAATCACACACACACACACAATCACACACACACACACAATCACACACACACACAATCACACTCAAATCACACACACACTCACACACAGACTATCACACACACTCACTCAAACACACAATAACAACCACCACCACCACCACCACGACGCTTGTGCCAGGCTATGTGCACCTTGAGGCCACGTGAAGTGTCGAAAGCCCGCTGGCAGGAGGTCACGGGGCAGACCCAGATGCCACGGATCGACTGACTGAGACAACTGGCTGATGCACCACCTGTGCCCCCTACTGTGCCAACTTGCTGTGCTTTAGCCATCCAGCGCTCTGCTCGTTGTTGTGAGCATCTGTTGTTGTTGGAGGGCGACTGCCTCGACCTACCCAGTAGCGTCCTACACGAGCCTCCTCCACAGAGGCCGATCTTGACACCGCTGGTCCCAGTCATCGGCAAGTCCACTCAGCTACACATCCTGCTGTACCACATCACTCTATCTCTTCTCCAGCCCGTGCCCACGCCCACTTAGCCACCTCTATCCGGCCAAACAAAAGCTGTTTAGGCGTGCGGTGGTTGGGCATGCGGGCTACATGACCCAGCCAACGCAACCTTGCCTGCCAGAGGAGCTCATCAAAGGAACTATGTCCAGATCTTTCAAAGATTTTTGAGCTCCTCACACAGTCCAGCCTGGTAAAACCCAGGATGCATCTTAGGCAGGCCAGCCTAAATGTTTCTAACTGGTGAAGATGTTCCATTAGGGGGGTCCACGTTTCGCAAGCATAGAGAAGGGAGGGAATGACCGTGGCTGAGAAGACCTGAAGCTATGGTACATAATACCCAGGCAGGTGCTTAGTTTTGGATGGGCTGATGGTAAGGCCACACCTCTTAGTGGCAAGCTCCAGGTTCATCAGCAGCGCCTCCAACTCCTCCTCTTAGTGAGCAGCAAATACCAGATCATCTGCATACATAATGTGGTTGAGCAATAGGGAGCCATCCCTTGACCACACCCGGGCATCGATCAGCCTCCCATTGTATCTGTACCAGATGGAAATTCCTTTGGTACAGCTATTGAAGGCTTCACGAACTACGCGGTCAAAATAGATGATAAATAATGTGGGAGCAAGACGACATCCCTGTCGCACACCAAGGTGAACAGGGAATGGCTCTGACTCCCAGCCATGTAGTTTTACCTGGGCCTGCTCGCCATCATGAAAGTCCTTAATGATCGTGAGCAGCGGGTCTGGGACTCCGTAAGCACAAAGAACAACCCAAAGCCCGTGCCTACTGATGGTATCATAGGCCTTGACCAGGTCAATAAAGCACCTAATAAAGTAGGTCTATATGACATCTGTGCAGTACCGTCCTTTCCTGAAATCGCATTAGGGCCTTTCCCGGCACACTGAGGAGGGAGATGCCCCTGTAGTTGTTACAGTCTGTGCGGTCCTCCTTCTTAAAGAGGGGGACCACCAGGGCATCCTTCCAATCCTGCGAAACCCGTCCCGTGGTCCAGACTGTTGTTATGATGTCATGTAGGGCAGTCTGTGCACAAATGTCACCCTCCCTCAGCAAATTGCCTGGGAGATCATCTCTGCCCAGTGCCTTTCCCACTTTCAACAGATAGCACCTCAGCCAATCACTCACAAGGGGTGACTTCTTCCTCCAATACTTGAGGCACCGCAGCCTCAGCAGGGTCATCCCCACTTTGTCCCACAATGTTTCCATTCCCTCAGGACCTCACAGAAATGCTCATCAAATCTGCAAACCTGTTCCTGGGAGTCGGAGATTGGATCACCGTTCTTTCCCCTAATGATGGTAATAGGTGTGGCACTGTAGGTTACATTTTATTTAATTAAAGAGTGATTTGTGATCACAGACCATTGAGGCAGACTCCATCTCCTCAGCAACCTGTGACCATTACCTATACTTGCAGTGCCTCATGGCTCTCCGAACCCCTGAACGAAGGCTGCGGAAAGCCTCCATATTTTCCGATGTGGTATGCTGTAGCTGATGAGAGTAGGCCTCTGTCAGCCAGGGTCTCTGGGGTGGTCTGAACCATGTACCCAAAGCAGCCATTGCAGCTGTATGAGCCACAGTCCTAAACCTCACCCATTTCCCCTCAACATCTGTAGGATTGGGGGATGATGCCAAACCCAGTCGCAGGCGATGATGAAATTCTCGCTTGCAACTTTCATCAGCTAGCTGAGACCATGCCACTAAGGGTTTGAATGGGGACCTGGGTGTACACCCACCACTGGAGTGGAAGAATGGCAAGCGAATCTTACAGATGACAAGTTGACAGTCAGTGGTCAGATCAGCTCAACGGTAGGTCCTTGTGTCAAGGACATGTGCCTGCAGCCGCCGTTTCATCACTTTGTTGTCCAGCAGATGTTCTTGCTTGGACCCGGGATGGATCCATGATGTTGTGTGGATGCACTGATGCTGGAACAGCGTGTTGGTAACTACAAGCTAATGGACTACACAAAAATCTAGCAGCCTCCTGCCGTTGTTATTCAGTTGATCTGGCCCATACCTTCCAGTCACTCCAGACCAGGTGCCAGCATCCTGGCCAACTCGGGCATTGAAGTCACCCAACAAGATGACTCTATCCCGAGGGGCCACTTTAGCTAGCACCTGTGACAGGAGGTCATAGAAGGCATCTGACTCATCGGCCTTGCCCGCATCCCTCCACAGATGTTCATCTTCAGTGGGAGCATAAGTAACCATGACCACAACTCCTCGCCAAAGACCCCTTCATTCTTTTGTTCAGAAGAAGAGCCACTCCCTGTTGTTTAGCAGTCTCCTGCCCCGAGTAGAAGACTGACCACCCGTCCTGGTGGCAGGAACCAGAGCCGATCCACTGGACTTTCTGAATACCACAGAGATCCAGGCAGTAACGGTCCAGCTCCCGACAGAGGAGTGGCAGCCTCTCCTCCACAGTGAGCGTTCTAACATTCCATGTGGCCATCCGAAGTGTTTTTTGTTGTTTCTGGAGGAGCCCCGAGGGTAAGAATTCAGTCTTCTGGCTCCGCCAAATGGGGTTTGGCCAGGAGATATGATAGATGCTTGTCCCCCCCAGGGTCTCTGGCACAAGCTTAATAAGTTCTTTACATTGAAGTTTAGTGGTAGTTAATTGAAAATGTGGAGGGATTACCAGCCCCTCGCACACGTCCAGAGTCTGGGAACATGGGTGTACACTCACCACAGGAATGGAAGAATGGCAGGTGCACCTTACAGACTTACACACACACACACACACACACACACACACACACACACACACACACACCTCCTCTTGCTGGGAATGTATCCGGTCTCCTCCAGTTCTCCGTGTGTAAAGATTTTTGCGGCCTGCCACCATTCCTCATCACTGCAGTCAAACACCTGCAGAACATCTCCAAACCTGAAGCTCACGGCCTGAGAGAGGAAGCCACAGTCTAACGTCTTATCATAGTCAAACAGAGCCCTGCAGAGAGACAGAGAGAGAGTATTGAGAGAGTCGGATAGTTTTAGAACAGTAAACGGGGTTCTGAAAATGAGACAAATTGTCCTTATATTGTAGGAATCATGACATTAGTAGACATATAATTTTTTTTATGAAAATGCAAAATGCAGAAGGTTTGTGTAGGTTTAGGGAAAATATTAGCTCAGTATATAAACGTGTGTGTATGCGTGTGTGTGTGTCTGTGTTTGTGTGTATGTGTGTGTGTGTCTGTGTTTGTGTATGCGTGTGTGTCTGTGTTTGTGTGTATACGTGTGCGTGTAGTGTGTGTGTGTGTGTGGGTGTATGTCTGTGTTTGTGTGTATACGTGTGTGTGGTGTGTGTGTGTGTGTATGCGTGTGTGTCTGTGAGAGTGTGTGTTTGTGTGTGTGTCTGTGTATGAGTCTGTGTGTGTGTGTGTGTGTGTGAGTGAGTGTGAGAGTGTGTGTGTGTGAGTGAGAGTCTGTGTGTGTGTGTGTGTGTGTGTGTGTGTGTGTGTGTGTGTGTGTGAGTGTGTGTGTGAGAGTCTGTGTGTGAGTCTGTGTGTGTGGGAGTGTGTGAGAGAGAGTGTGAGAGTGTGTGTGAGTCTGTGTGTGTGTGTGTGTGAGAGAGTGTGTGTGTGTGTGTGTGTGTGAGAGAGTGTGTGTGTGTGTGAGTCTATGTGTGTGAGTCTGTGTGTGTGTGTGTGTGTGTGTGTGTGTGTGTGTGTGTGAGAGAGTCTGTGTGTGTGTGTGTGTGTGTGAGAGTGTGTGTGAGTCTGTGTGTGTGTGTGTGTGTGTGTGTGAGAGAGTCTGTGTGTGTGTGTGTGTGTGTGAGAGAGAGAGTATAGTACCTGATGAAGACGCTTCTCTTTACACTCCGTAATGATGCTGCAGCAGAAACTAAACTGCTGTTCATCAGTTGCTCACGCAAGTCATGAATCTTCGCCTCGAATCTACTGTACTCTAAACACACACACACACACACACACACACACACACACACACACACACACACACACACACACACACAATGGAGTTGAATTCATTCTGTTCTTTGACACTTTGTTCTAGTAGATGCTGGTGTGTGTTCAGTTGTGTGAGATCATCTATAGAAGAATACAGTTTACACTAATGTCACTAAAGCGCTGAGAATGCCCTGTGCTGCTTTATAAAGAGAGCTCTAGCACATTTCAGAATGAAATCAAGTATGTTTGCGGATGTTCTAACCCTCTGGTCTGTACTGGATGATGATGGTGACCGTCTGTCCTGCGTTCTTGAGCGCCGCTGCAGCCTGTTCATGAGTCGCATGACGCAGATCCACACCGTTCACCTGCAAACATCTCAACAACATTACACAGTACACTAACAAGAGCACTACGGTACACTATGGTACACTGCTACACAGGAGTACATGTGATTAATCTGTTGCGTTGAAATACTGTATGGTTGGACGTACGCTCAGTATCTGATCTCCTTTCCTGAGTTCTCCGCTCAGATCCGCTGCTCCTCCCGCTAGAATAAATGAGATGAAGATTCCATCACCGTCCTCACCGCCCACGATATTAAAGCCCAAACCTGTAGATCCCCTGAGAATCGCCACACGCCTCGGCTCCCTGACCAGCACACACACAGCGTTACAACAATCATCATGACACATCCTCAGTCAAATGGACTTTTCTTTTAGGGTTTGAGTTAGTCTGTCATCAATATGTGTAGATTTGTGCGTGCACAAGCACCTGGGGATGTCATCATCCATCAGCAGGGCTTTGGGGATGGGGGAGTATCGCCGTGGAGATGAGGGACTGAGGGCTTGTGGGTAATCCGACATGTCCATATGAGGAGAGTACGCTATTAAACACAGCGATAAACATCAAACCTGTCAGTGCACATGACAAACCAAATGTGTGTGTATAAAAACACTGAACCCAGAACAGTATTTGTTCACTTGTGACACGTAGGGTCTGTTCCAAAACTTCTCCTGCCTACATAGTGTGTGTGTCTCCTGCCTACAGAGGGAGCTGTCTCCTGCATTCATAGGGAGCTGTCTCCTGCCTACATGTGTATGTGTCTCCTGCCTACATGTGTGTGTGTGTGTGTCTCCTGCCTACATGTGTATGTGTCTCCTGCCTACATGTGTGTGTGTGTGTGTCTCCTGCCTACATGTGTGTGTGTGTCTCCTGCCTACATGTGTGTGTGTGTCTCCTGCCTACAGAGGGAGCTGTCTCCTGCCTTCATAGGGAGCTGTCTCCTGCCTACATGTGTATGTGTCTCCTGCCTACATGTGTGTGTGTGTCTCCTGCCTACATAGTGTGCGTCTCCTGCCTACACGTGTGTGTGTCTCCTGCCTACACGTGTGTGTGTCTCCTGCCTACACGTGTGTGTGTCTCCTGCCTACACGTGTGTGTGTGTCTCCTGCCTACACGTGTGTGTGTCTCCTGCCTACACGTGTGTGTGTCTCCTGCCTACACGTGTGTGTGTCTCCTGCCTACGTGTGTGTGTGTCTCCTGCCTACACGTGTGTGTGTCTCCTGCCTACACGTGTGTGTGTCTCCTGCCTACATGTGTGTGTGTCTCCTGCCTACATGTGTGTGTGTGTCTCCTGCCTACACGTGTGTGTGTCTCCTGCCTACACGTGTGTGTGTCTCCTGCCTACATGTGTGTGTGTGTCTCCTGCCTACATGTGTGTGTGTGTGTCTCCTGCCTACATGTGTGTGTGTGTCTCCTGCCTACATGTGTGTGTGTGTCTCCTGCCTACACGTGTGTCTCCTGCCTACACGTGTGTGTGTCTCCTGCCTACACGTGTGTGTGTCTCCTGCCTACATGTGTGTGTGTCTCCTGCCTACACGTGTGTGTGTCTCCTGCCTACACGTGTGTGTGTCTCCTGCCTACATGTGTGTGTGTGTGTCTCCTGCCTACATGTGTGTGTGTGTCTCCTGCCTACATGTGTGTGTGTGTCTCCTGCCTACATGTGTGTGTGTGTGTCTCCTGCCTACATGTGTGTGTGTGTCTCCTGCCTACATGTGTGTGTGTCTCCTGCCTACATGTGTGTGTCTCCTGCCTACATGTGTGTGTGTCTCCTGCCTACATGTGTGTGTGTGTGTGTCTCCTGCCTACATGTGTGTGTGTGTCTCCTGCCTACACGTGTGTCTCCTGCCTACACGTGTGTGTGTCTCCTGCCTACACGTGTGTGTGTCTCCTGCCTACATGTGTGTGTGTCTCCTGCCTACACGTGTGTGTGTCTCCTGCCTACACGTGTGTGTGTCTCCTGCCTACATGTGTGTGTGTGTGTCTCCTGCCTACATGTGTGTGTGTGTCTCCTGCCTACATGTGTGTGTGTGTCTCCTGCCTACATGTGTGTGTGTGTGTCTCCTGCCTACATGTGTGTGTGTGTCTCCTGCCTACATGTGTGTGTGTCTCCTGCCTACATGTGTGTGTCTCCTGCCTACATGTGTGTGTGTCTCCTGCCTACATGTGTGTGTGTGTGTGTCTCCTGCCTACGTGTGTGTGTGTCTCCTGCCTACGTGTGTGTGTGTGTCTCCTGCCTACATGTGTGTGTGTGTGTGTCTCCTGCCTACATGTGTGTGTGTGTCTCCTGCCTACATAGTGACTCGCCTCAATCCGGGTGGCGGAGGACGAATCTCAGTTGCCTCCGCGTCTGAGACTGTCAATCTGCACATCTTATCACGTGACTTGTTGAGCGCGTTACCGTGGAGACGTAGCGCATGTGGAGGCTTCACGCTATTCTTCGTGGCATCCACGCACAACTCTCCACATGCCCCACCGAGAGCGAGAACCACATTATAGTGACCACGAGGAGGTTACCCCATGTGACTCTACCCTCCCTAGCAACCGGTCCAATTTGGTTACCCCATGTGACTGTACCCTCCCTAGCAACCGGTCCAATTTGGTTACCCCATGTGACTGTACCCTCCCTAGCAACCAGTCCAATTTGGTTACCCCATGTGACTGTACCCTCCCTAGCAACCGGGCCAATTTGGTTGCTAAGGAGACCTGACTGGAGTCACTCAGCACACCCTGGATTCAAACTCACGACTCCAGGTGTGATAGTCAGCATCAGTGAGATATCCAGACCCCCATTGGTTAACATTGTTACCGAACAGCTGTCGTATTAGATCAATGTCTAATGCTCTTGGAGTACCTGTTAATTATTTTCAGCAATGTTCTGACTGTTTTAATATGTTAAGTAACTTCTACTGGGTGAATTTCATTTAGGACAGGCCGTTAGAGTTGTGCTATTGATGCTGCACTATTAAAACTAAAGCTAGCGGTGATTCGCACGTCAGTTTCTATATTTAACGAACAATGATTATAATCCAAGGTGAGCACGGCGCAGATAAATGTCCATTTCAGCAGTTTTTAGTGTCGGATTTGACTATTGAAAATTATCTTAAATGGGTTCCTTATTTGTAAGTGGCTTTGGATAAAAGTGTTTGGTAAATATGTAAATGTGTGTGTGTGTGTGTGTGTACTCACAGCTGGTGATGTCCGGTGGACTGAAGGCATCTTGATGATGAGGATGATACAGAGATTTGGCCACTCTCAGATAAACAATCTCTCCTGTGTTCTTCAGTGCTGCTACAGCGTCTTCATGCATCACCTCTTCTAAATACATATTATTCACCTACATGCACATGCACACACACACACACACACACACACGCACACATGCACACACACACACGCACATGCACACACACACACACACATGCACACACACATGCACACATGCACACACACGCACATGCACACACACATACACACGGACACGCACATGCACACACGCACACACACATACACACACACACGCACACACGCACATGCACACACATGCACATGCACACACACATGCACACACACACGCACACACACACACATGCACACACACATACACATGGACACGCACATGCACACACGCACACACACATACATACACACACGCGCACGCACACACATACACATGCGCACACACACATGCACATGGACACGCACATGCACACACGCACACACACGCACACACATACACATACACACACACATGCACACATACACACGCACACACACACACACGCACATGCACACACACATACACACGGACACGCACATGCACACACGCACACACGCACATACACACACACATGCACACACACATGCACACGCACACGCACACACACACACACACACATACACACACACACATGCACATGCACACACACACATGCACACATATGCACACACATGCACATGCACACACACACACACACGTCATTATTATTATTAGGGCTCAATCTTAAGACATACATGGGGAACATGAACGTGTGTCTCTAGATCAGTATGTGTGTTCAAATCTCACAGCAAGAATTTTGTCTCCAATCTGCAGCCGTCCGTCTTTATGTGCAGCTCCGCCTTCAATGATCTTTGTGACGTAGATGCTGCTATCACCCGGGACGTGCTGGTTACCCACACCGCCCGCAATACTGAAGCCCAAACCTGCAACACACCAGCACGGCCAATCAGATCTGCTGAACGTCATCATATGTAATCAATAAATCAATAAAACATCAGCTGAGCTATCAGCAAAAATCATCTTTCAGCCTCACAACACGCCATAAACAATGAGGCCGTTTTAAGACCATGAAGATTTTTCATGACAAATGAAGTCTCATTATCATAATGATGTCATAAAGAGAGTCACATGTCATTAGTGTTCACGTGAACATCATGTATGCACATATTTGTTGACAAACACCTTTCGGGCCTTTGATGAGTTTAATATCGCTGATTTTTTCGGCAGACAGTTTGTGTCGCAGCACGTAGAGTCGTACAATAGGCCCCGCCTCCTTCAGCGCCTCCACCGCCAAACTATGCGTGACTTCTCTGACGTCAGCATCATTTACGAAGAGAATGCAGTCGTTCACCCTGAAACACAAGAGAATGTTCTGGAATATGAGAGACCCCCTCTTAAAGAGAGCTCACTGTACAGTTCATCAATGAGATGTGCTAAAGATCATCAGGAGTAAAGTCATCTTCTCTGAGGATTGGGTTCTCCAGCAGGGCAATGCCCCATGCCACACAGCAGGTCAATCAAGGTGTGGATGGAGGACCATCAGATCAAGATCTCCAGA
>JAVLUX010000075.1:220000-265000 GCA_032164185.1 Moxostoma hubbsi
ATAAAAGACATCCAGTGGTTTAATTCAAGTCTTCTGTAGTGACAACATCGATTTTGCGTGAGATACGGACCAAAATGTAACTCCTTTTGCACTCTAAATCTTGAAATCAGGAATCTAGTAGGCACGATCATAAAGCTCGATTGGACTTCCTCGTGCTGAACATGCTTCAGAAGACATGGATTAAACCACTGGAGTCATATTCATTTCCTTTATGTTCTCTTTGGAAACTGGACATTTTGGACCCCATTGAATTGCATCGTATGGGCATAAATCATAATTTCTCCATCAAAATATCTCAAAATAAATATAGAAGAGTTTGAGACGGCATGAGGGTGAGGAAATGATCTCTTAAAGGAAAAGACAGAAGTCAAAGGAAGAGAAAATTCAAACCCTCTCAAGTGTAATTTCCTCATATTCAACGTCTGCATCCATGCCGTTCATCTGAGAGAGAGAGATGTGATGTTAGTTTGTCTCTTCTCATTTAAATCACATTTTGTTTCTAATCACATGCAGCTTTGATACATGTGCTTGTAAAACAAACTTTGATTTTGTGCTGACAAAACCTTGTCTGAAAGATAGATAGAATGGATGGACAGACAGATGGAGAGATAGATGGAGAGATAGATGGACAGACAGATGGAGAGACAGATGGAGAGATAGATGGAGAGACAGATGGACAGACAGATGGAGAGACAGATGGAGAGATAGATGAGACAGATGGAGTGACAGATGTACAGACAGAAGGAGAGACAGATTGAGGGATAGCTGGACAGACAGACAGATGGACAGACAGAAGGAGAGACAGATGGACAGACAGCTGGAGGGACAGAGAGACAGACAGAAGGAGAGACAGATGGAGGGATAGAGACAGACAGATGGTGAGACAGGACAGACACAGACAGTTATATTACACAGAGAAATCCAAAACTCTGACATCAAGTGAAATGCTGCATTACTAATATAAAACATTATCAACTATTGGAATGAAATATTGAAGAAGAATTTGAGAATGTCTCTGTGTGTTTTTAATGTCAGCATGAATAAAAACCTTCATGATGATGTTCACAGAGTTTCAATCACATGAAATCTCTTAAATATTAAATATTTCTTATATCTATAATTTAATTCAGTGTTTTAAACTTACATTTCTGTTTGAATTCGATTTTCAATGTGGAACCCACTGTATATACTGACAGACACTGGACCAGTTCAAGCCCATCAGAGCTCAGTGTGGGTGTGGCTTTTGGTTGCTAAGGATACTGGCATGGCAACAGCTGTTGAGTCCTCTGGGAAAATCCAGTTTCCTTGGCAACTAAGATTTCCATGGTAAAAGTGTCACCCATACTACAGGCCAAATGTCCACAAGCAAGATATTACACACACAAACACACTCACACTCACACTCGCAAACACAGACACACGCACACACACTCACACACACTCATGCACACACACACACACTCACACCACACACACACACACACAGACACACACACACACACACACACTCACACCACACACACACACACACACATACACACACTCACACACACTCACACCACACACACATGCACACACTCACACTCACAAACACTCACAAACACACACACACGCAAACACACACACACACACACACACTCATGCACACACACACACACACACACCACACACACAGACACACACACTCACACCACACACACACACACACACACACACACACACACACACACATACACACACTCACACTCACACACACTCACACCACACACACACACACACACACACACACACACACACACACACATATGTGTGCCATCTGATGCAGTCTGATGACATTCAAAACTTTAAGTGACTTTTATCCACACACACATATACACACTTCAGTTGCAGCTGTTAAATATTCATGAGTCCAAAATTAGACTCAGAATTTCATTTTCTTTCCTTTTTTTGTCAATTCTGAACTCATCTGAACATCTTTCCTGCATACTGCAGATGTTCAGCACTTATATTTGTTGTGTCAACAGTGTGTCATGCTATAACTCATCTGAAGCCATTTTCAAGAACAACTCATTAACATATATTAATTATGCATGCAGTCTAACACAAGAAGTTCTGCATCGGTGTTTGTGGTGTTCAAGTGATGACCTTTTGAGATATCGTTATGCATGAGCCACTATGACCCAAAGATCTGGAACATTCTACCAACTGAAATTAGACAGGCTCCAAGCATTCACATTTTTAAAGGAACAGTACAACCAAAAATGTCATCATTTATTCACCCTCATGTCATCCCAGATGTGTGTGACTTTCTTTCTTCTGCAGAACACAAATGAAGACTGTTAGAAGAATATCTCAGCTCTGTAGGTCCATATAATGTGAGTGAATGGTGACCAGAACTTTTAAGCTCCAGAAAGCACATAAAAGCAGCATAAAAGTAATCCATAAGACTCAAGTGGTTTAATCCAAGTCTTCTGAAGTGATATGATAGCTGTGGGTGAGGAACAGATAAATATTTAAGTCATTTTTTTACTATCAATCTCCACCTTTGACCAGCCTCGATCAGTATGTGGTTGAATGTGGAAGTTAAAGTGGAGATTTATAGTAAAAAAAGACTTAAATATTGATCTGTTTCTCACCCACACCTATCATATCACTTCAGAAGACATGGATTAAATCACTTGAGTCTTATGGATTACTTTTGTGCTGCCTTTATGTGCTTTTTGGAGCTTCAAAAACTGCCTGTAGAGCTCAGAGACAAATCTGGGGAAGAATACAAAAACATTTTGGCTGCATTGAAGGATTCCAAGCGCACAGCGTCCTCCATAATCCTGAAATGGAAGAGGTTTGGAGCAACCAGAACTCTTCCTAGAGTGGGCCACCCGGCCAAAACTGAGCAATCGGGGAGAAGGTAAGAGAGGTGACCAAGAGCCCGATGGTCACTCTGGTTGAGCTCCAGAGATCATGTGTCTGGGCTTTATGGCAGAGTGGTGGGACAGAAGCCTCTCCTCAGTGCAAGACAAATAATAAAGCACCTAAAGGACTCTGTGAGGAACAAGATTCTCTGGACTGATGAAATGAAGATTGAACTGTTTGGCCTTAATTCCAAGCATCATGTCTGGAGGAAACCAGGCACCCCTCATCCCCCGTGCAGTACCATCCCAACAGTGAAGCATGATGATGGCAGCATCAGCTTTTGCATTGAAAAGCATTTGCATTCAGCTTTCCTTCAACCCTGACCAGTCCCCATTCCGTGTTCTTCAGTGGCAGAGATTGGGGACTGGTCAGGGATGAAGGAAAGCTGAATGCAGCAAAACACAGAGATATCCTTAATGAAACCTGCTCCAGAGCGCTCAGGACCTCAGACTGGGCCAAAGGTTCACCTTCCAATAGGACAATGACCCTAAACACACAAGAGTGGCTCCGGGACAACTGTGTGAATGTCCTTGAGTGTCCCAGCCAGAACCCAGACTTGAACACGATTGAACATCTCCATAGAGATCTGAACATGGCTGTGCACTGATGGTCCCCATCCAACCTGATGGAGCTTGAGAGGATCTTCAGAGAAGAATGACAGAAAATTCTCAAACCCAGGTGTGCAAAGCTTGTCGTGTAATACCCCAAAAGACTTGAGCCTGTAATCGCTGCCAAAGGTGCTTCAACTAAGTCAATGTGATATTTCAGTTTTTTCTTTTTAACACCTATGCAAAGTTATCAAAAGTCTGGTTTCTCTTTGTCATTATGAATGTTGAATAAACTGGTGAACAGCATGTTGGTTCAGTGAGTATTTTTCACTGGGACGTGACGTGTTCCCTATATCACTCTCCGTCTCACACACTCTTTAAAATGAAGAACACAGCTGATGAGAGGGTTTGGAAGAGTGGGATGTGTTGCTGCAGAAACTCATGGCATCACAGTGATTATGCTGCTCAGTTGCCATGACAACCTTCACATAGTCTGCATCACACTGGTTACCATGGAAACGGTGCAGCGCTCAGCAGAAATCTGGTAACTATGAACAAGGTAAACAAACACACAGAAACAACTACATGTGCTCACGACTCAAATATGTGCCATCATAAAGAACCAAAAGAGCATATTACCTCCAGTTACTGTTCAAAATCATACATTAATACACCGAATCATTACCAATGTGACCTCCTTTAAACAGTGCAAGTGTAACATAATCTGACCATCATTGATGTACAGTGCATCCGGAAAGTATTCCCAGCGCTTCACTTTTCCCACATTTTGTTGTGTTACAGTCTTATTCCTAAATGGATTAAATTCATTATTTTCCTCAATTCTACAAACAACACCCCATAATGACAACGGGAAAGAAGTTTGTTTGAAATCTTTACAAATTTATTAAAAATAAAAAAACAAAATAGAATCACATGTACATAAGTATTCACACCCTTTGCTCAATACTTTGTTGAAGCACCTTTGGCACCAATTACAGCCTCGAGTCTTTTTTTGTATGATGCTACAAGCTTGGCACACCTATTTTTGGGCAGTTTCTCCCATTCTTCTTCACAGGACCTCTCAAGCTCCATCAGGTTGGATGGGGAGCATCGATGCACAGCCATTTTCAGATCTCTCCAGAGATGTTCAATCGGGTTCGAGTCTGGGCTCTGGCTGGGCCACTCAAGGACATTCACAGAGTTGTCCCGTAGCCACTCCTTTGTTATCTTGGCTGTGTGCTTGGGGTCATTGTCTTGTTGGAAGATGAACCTTCGCCCCAGTCTGAGGTCCAGAGCGCTCTGGAGCAGGTGTTCATCAAGGATGTCTCTGTACATTGCTGCATTCATCTTTCCCTTGATCCTGACTGGTCTCCCAGTTCCTGCCGCTGAAAAACATCCCCACAGCTTGATGCTGCCACCACCATGCTTCACTGTAGGGATGGGATTGGCCAGGTGATGAGCGCTGCCTGGTGTCCTCCAGACATGACGCTTGCCATTCAGGCCAAGAGTTCAATCTTTGTTTCATCATGTCTGAGAGTCCTTCAGGAGCCTTTTGGCAAACTCCAGGTGGGCCGTCATGTGCCTTTTACTGAGGAGTGGCTTCCATCTGGCCACTCTACCATACAGGCCTGATTGGTGGAGTGCTGCAGAGATGGTTGTTCTTCTGGAAGGTTCTCCTCTCTCCACAGAGAAACACTGGAGCTCTGTCAGTGTGACCATTGGGTTCTTGGTCACCTCCCTGACTAAGGCCCTTCTCCCCCGATCGCTCAGTTTGGCCGGGCGGTCAGCTCTAGGAAGAGTCCTGGTGGTTCCAAACTTCTTCCATTTACGGATGACGGAGGCCACTGTGCTCATTGGGACCTTCAATGCTGCAGAAATGTTTCTGTACCCTTCCCCAGATCTGTGCCTCGATACAATCCTGTCTCGGAGGTCTACAGACAATTCCTTGGACTTCATGGCTTGGTTTGTGTTCTGACATGCACTGTTAACTGTGGGACCTTATATAGACAGGTGTGTGCCTTTCCAAATCATGTCCAATCTACTGAATTTACCACAGGTGGACTCCAATCAAACAGAAACATCTGTAGAATGTAGAAACATCTCAAGGATGATCAGTGGAAACAGGATGCACCTGAGCTCAATTCTGAGTGCCATGGCAAAGGGTGTGAATACTTATGGACATGTGATTTCTTTTCTTTTTTTTATACATTTACAAAGATCTCAAACAAACTTCTTTCCCGTTGTCATTATGGGGTATTGTAGAATTTTGAGGAAAATAATGAATTTAATCCATTTTGAATAAATCTGTAACAACAAAATGTGGGAAAAGTGAAGGGCTGGGAATACTTTCTGTAGTAACTTTGTTATTTTGATGGTTGCCATGGTGAAAGAAACATGGCAATCCCAATGGACACTATCATTATGGTCTGATAATCATTCAGTACCAGGATATACATCATACTGCCGCTGCAGCACTTATGGAATAGAAGTCTCACACACACCCACTCACACACACACACGCGCGCGCGCACACACACACTCACTCGCTCGCTCGCTCGCTCGCTCGCACACACACACTCACTCGCTCGCTCGCTCGCTCGCACACACACACACACACACACTCACTCACTCGCACACACACACACAAACACACACTCACTCGCACACATGCTGTCTCACCGTCACTCGCTGTCTCTCTCTCTTGGCTCTGCGCACGTTGCTGATGAATCTTCGACCCATCTTCTTCGCGGACAAAACCGACACGAACATGACGTCAGAGCCGCGGGATTACATCACACACACCGGTACTGAATCAAACAGAACCGACGCGAATCAATCACAGTCCGAGAACGAGAGAATGTATTAAAAGAGGATCCGCTTCATAAAGAGAGGAGGATGATGATGAAGGTAATAAACGAAAATGACAGATGAAGATGATAACAGTCTCGGTTCGTCAGTGTCGTTTCATCGTGTTTTTCTTCATCCGGAGTCATGAAGAGCAAAATAAGAGAAGAGAAACATAGAAATCAGTTATTAATACGACCGGTGCACGAGGAGACTCATCCTGCTGCAGCCGCGAGAGAGACGATTCCACACACACACACACACACACACACACACACACACACACTAAACTCACACACACATTCACATACACCAAACTCACATACACACACACACACACACACCAAACTCACATACACACACATACACCAAACTCACATACACACACATACACCAAACTCACATACACCAAACACACATACACACACACATACACCAAACACACATACACACACACATACACCAAACTCACATACACACACATACACCAAACTCACATACACACACACACACACACACATATACACCAAACACACATACACCAAACTCACATACACACACACACTCACATACACCAAACACACATACACACACATACACCAAACTCACACACACACTCACATACACACACACATACACCAAACTCACATACACCAAACACACATACACACACACATACACACTCACACACACCAAACTCACATACACACACACACTCACACACACCAAACTCACATACACACACACATACACCAAACTCACTTACACACACACACATACACCAAACTCACTTACACACACACATACACCAAACTCACTTACACACACACCAAACTCACTTACACACACACACACACATACACCAAACTCACTTACACACACACACACACACACACACATACACTAAACTCACTTACACACACACACCAAACTCACTTACACACACACACCAAACTCACTTACACACACACACATACACCAAACTCACACACACACACACATACACCAAACTCACATACACACACACACTCAAACACACACACATACACTAAACTCACATACACACACACACACTCACACACACATACACTAAACTCACATACACATACATACACCAAACTCACATACACACACACCAAACTCACATACACCAAACACACATACACACACACACATACACCAAACTCACATACACACACACACACACACACATACACCAAACTCACATACACACACACATACACCAAACACATACACACACAAACTCACACACACCAAACTCACATACACATATACACCAAACTCACATACACATATACACCAAACTCACATACACACACACACATATACACCAAACACACATACACCAAACTCACATACACACACACACACACACACACATATACACCAAACTCACATACACACACACACACATATACACCAAACTCTCTCACACACACACACACACACATATACACCAAACTCACACACACACTCACATACACACTCACACACACACACACACTAAACTCACATACACACACACTCACATACACACTCTCACACACACACACAGTTGATATCAAAAGTCTACACACCCCTGATGAAATGCAGGTTATTGTGATGTAAAAGACAAAGATAAATCATGTCAGAACTGTTTCCCTTTAATGTGACCTATAATGTGAACACTTCAATTGAAAAACAAACTGAAATCTTTGAGGGGGAAAAATAAAACCCTCACAATAACCTGGTTGCATAAGTGTGCACACCCTTAAACTAATACTGTGCACCTTTTGATTTTATTACAGCACAGTCATTTTGGGTAGGAGTCTATTAGCATGGCACATCTTGACATGGCAATATTTGCCCACTCTTCTTTGCAAAAGCGCTCAAAGTCTGTCAGATTGCGAGGACATCTCCTGTCCACAGCCCTCTTCAGATCACCCCACAGATGTTCAATTGGATTCAGGTCTGGGCTCTGGCTGGGCCATTCCAAAACATTAATCTTCTTCTGGTGAAGCCATGCTTTTGTGGATTTGAACGTGTGCTTTGGGTCGTTGTCGTGCTGAAAGGTGAACTTCCTCTTCATCTTTCTAACGGACACCTGAAGGTTTTGTGCCCAAATTGCCTGGTATTTGGAATTCCCTCCACCCTGACTAAGGCCCCGGTTCCAGCTGAAGAAAAAGCGCCCCAAAGCATGATGCTGTCACCACCATGCTTCACTATGGGTATGGTGTTCTTTGGGTGATGTGCAGTGTTGTTTTTGTGCCAAAGATACCTTTTGGAATTATGGCCAAAAAGTTCAACCTTGGTTTCATCAGACCATAACACAATGTCCCACGTAATTTTGGGAGACTTAATGTTTGTTTTTGCAAATTTCAGCCGGGCTTGGATGTTTTTCTTTGTAAGAAAAGGCTTCCGTCTTGCCACCCTACCCCATTCATATGAAGAATACGGGAGATTGTGGTCACATGTAGCACACAGCCAGTACTTGCCATAAATTCCTGCAGTTCCTTTAATGTTGCTGTAGGCCTCTTGGAAGCATCCCTGACCAGTTTTCTTCTCGTCTTTTCATCAATTTTGGAGGGACGTCCAATTCTTGGTAATGTCTCTGCTGTGCCATATTTTCTCTTTTTTATTTTTCGCTTTTTGTAATGTAAGAATATGCAAGCCGTGTTTGGAGAGTTTTCCAAATCTTTAATAAATCCTGTGAAGTGCAATTCCATTGAACTTTATGATCACATGACAGAAATCTCGAATTCTCTCCTATTTAACGTCCTGTAAGGCTTGTCTGAGTGAGAGGGGCAGATCCTGAGAGTTTCAATCACTCTTACAGAGGATCTGATTGGTCCCTCTGTGCTACAGTGGGTGGAGCCATCTCTAACAGTTCACTGAATAGAGTGCAACAGTGCCCCATCCACTTCGTTGAGTGTGTTACCGTGGAGACGTAGTGCGTATGGAGGCTCACGCTATTCTCCACAGCATCCACACACAACTCACCACACGTCCTACCGAGAGCGAGAACCACATTATAGTGACCACGAGGAGGTTACCCCATGTGACTCTACCCTCCCTAGCAACCAGGTCAATTTAGTTGCTAAGGAAACCTGACTGGAGTCACTCAGCACGCCCTGGATTCAAACTCACGACTCTAGCATTACTTCCGTTGTCAAGTTAACACAGCTATTGTTGCGGCGTTCATCCATTCATTCATTCTTTCGATGTGGTGTTGGGATTTTGAGCATGTATATGGACATGCATCCATCACTATATCAGAGAAAAAGTTATAAAGACAAATACAGTGTGAACAAAACTGATGTGTTGTTTCTCTCCTTTACTCTAAACACAACATTTCGAGCATAATCATCGGCTGTTTTAGTGGAGTACTTGTGTTAGTTCAGCTTCACATGTCAGCCTGCAGGAAGAGCTGTGAAGTTCCCAAACTTGGGTATGCAAGTTCAGTGAGTGATTGACAGGTGAGAGGTGGAGCTTCTCTGCCATACGGGACGCATCAAGACGCCGTTTTAAACCTCCAATGCGATGTGGATTTTGAGTAACTCTGTATGTGTTTTTATGATCCAATCACAGCTCAATGCATTTTGCATTGAGCTGTAAACAGGGTTTTAAAATGAGCGCAGCCGGAGATAGGGAATGCTGCAGAACAACTTTTGGCGGAAGTCCCACCAAGAATTTGTTCTCCAAGTAAGACCCCCAGGAAACAGGTGGAAACAACAGCAACAAGCTTTGGCAGATTACCATAGTAATGGGCTTACCAGAGTAGAGGTGGTGTAGTAAGGGGCGTGGCCACTCGGGAGTAACACTGGCTGCAACACACACACAAGAGCAGGGGCAGTTACTCAGGAGCAGGGGCAACAACCAGAACAAGGCTGAATCTGTGCACTTTTAGTTCTGTATTTGGGGCAGAAATAGATTTAAACATGCTAACATGTGTCAAACAGTGATGGCTGTGAGCACAATCATATTAGCCAAAATATATTTCATAAATGAACACACAAGATGAATTCTGACAAGTCAGGCGGGCACGGTACCCGCACTCTTGTCCTCTTTTCCTTCACCTTTACCTGGCACTTTCCTAACAGTAAGACGTAGACTGCTAACTTGCTTGCTGGTCAACCGGCAGAGGAGATTCAGAAGAAACTTAACTAGCATTTCCCTCAGTATTACAACTGAAATCACATGAAACACTATGTATTATATCAGGACCTGAAATTCATTTCTGAAGGGCTGATTGCCCCCCCTTAGATGCTGATATTGTTGGGGACACGACGATATTCAATATGGTATAATAATAATGATTATTACTACACTGTTTCCATCAGTTATCTCATATGGTATATCCTATGGACCTGTTTTTCTTAATTATACCTTTGATCAACTCTTATGATGCTGTTCACGGTAGGCTTTAATAGTGACTTTCTTGCATTTTCACTTAGCAGACTGTTTTAAACACGCAGTAAAAAAAAAGTGTATCTCAGCGAGTATTGCCGCTGACTATCACACCTGGAGTTGTGAGTTTGAATCCAGGGTGTGCTGAGTGACTCCAGCCAGGTCTCCTTAGCAAACAAATTGGGCCAGTTGCTAGGGAGGGTAGAGTCACATGGGGTAACCAAATTGGCTCGGTTGCTAGGGAGGGTAGAGTCACATGGGGTAACCAAATTGGCTCGGTTGCTAGGGAGGGTAGAGTCACATGGGGTAACCAAATTTGGCCGGTTGCTAGGGAGGGTAGGGTCACATGGGGTAACCAAATTGTCCCGGTTGCTAGGGAAGGTAGAGTCACATGGGGTAACCAAATTGGCCTGGTTGCTAGGGAGGGTAGAGTCACATGGGGTAACCAGATTGGTCCGGTTGCTAGGGAGGGTAGAGTCACATGGGGTAACCAAATTGTCCCGGTTGCTAGGGAAGGTAGAGTCACATGGGGTAACCAAATTGTCCCGGTTGCCAGGGAGGGTAGAGTCACATGGGGTAACCTCCTCGTGGTGGTGATTAGTGGTTCTCTCAATGGGGCGTGTGGTGAGTTGTGTGTGGATCGTGGAGAGTAGCATGAGTCTCCACATGCTGTGAGTCTCCGCGGTGTCATGCACAACGAGTCACTTGATAAGGTGCGCAAATTGACGGTCTCAGAAGCGGAGGTAACTGACACTTGTCCTCCACCACCCGGATTGAGGTGAGTAACCACACCACCACGAGGAACTGCTAAGTACTGGGAATTGGGCATTCCAAAATTGGGAGAAAAAATAAATAAATAAATAAATGAACCAATCACAACACAGCGCAACCTCAGCAAACCAATCATAACAATGAAACGCATGAGCATAAAGAATGACCCAATATGAAACACATGTGTATTCTTACCTTGCCAGGTGACATGTGCATCTGGGGCGTGTAACCATGGATACCGTCGATGGGGGCGTGTCCAGTGTCACTGAGGTGCAGCATGTCTGTGGGTTTTCCTGCGGTCAGGTGAGCAGGACTGTGTTGTAAAGGTGGAGTTTCCTCATCATGATAACGATACTTCTGCAAACATGACAAACAGATCTTCATTCTCTACGACACAACAGCACTGCTAATCACGTGACAACTTTACAGCTTTAAATAGTTTTCTGTACATTTATGAATCAGATTTGACCCAAAAATATTTCAAATGTAGCCCCACACTGTTCTGCCTGCTTCACTGGGTACTGCATCCTTACACAAATTGCATTTGTTCCTCTCAAATGGGACATGTCCACACACACACACACACACACACACACAGTATTGTCTTACAGTCCTGAACAGGTTGTATGTTTATAAATAGGTTTAATAACATTATTTATATGATAGAGTATGCTGGGGCTAAAGGAATAATAAAAGACCTATTGCATCTAATATTCTCCGAAAACAGATGGCAGAAATATAGAATATGTCACCTTCCTAAAACACTGTGACACTGTAACAAATTCTCTGACATTAGTGGAAGGAATGGATTTGTTGGGCCCATTTGGCTGCTGAAAACAGCAATATTCATTTCTGAAACCGGCACGTAATACAAACTGGTTCCTTCAGATGAGATGTTAAATTGAGGTCCAGTCTCTCTGTGGTGTTTGTTTACTGCCTTGTACACCAATCATATGTATATATATGCATACTAATGGTTTAATTATGGGTCAAAAATGACCTGAAGGATGAAAGAAGTGTGCTCTTTAATACAATAGAAGTACAAATAGAATTATAGTGTGTGTGTGTGTGTGTCTATGTGTGTGTGGGGTTAGGGTTAGGTGAGAGACAGTGTTTTCCCACGCTCACTTTCTCTGTCATTCATTGAATGATGCTCGCCTGGTCGTCATGGAAACTATCAGGCTCCAAAAGCATGGTTCCTTAGCAACTGACATCACCAGCAACACAAATTTGATGAAGATGAAAGAGAATCAAATGAAGATATTCCGATTTATGAATGTGTGTAACAGGAACACACTCTACCCATGATCCTTCAGTGTTACATGTGCTGCGTATGCTAATGCTAAACTATCCACATATGAACTGTGATGAAAGATTCTCATACAAACACACAAGCTTATGTAAGTGTAATATCAAAGCAGAAAGAGGAATCTTTCAAAGGTTGTGAAGTTTGGGAAACACACTTCTTGTCTCATCTAGAGCAATATCATATAGAGCAATACATATAAAGCAATATCATATAGAATAATATCATATAGAATAATATCATATAGAATAATATCATATAGAGCAATATCATATAGAGTAATATCATATAAAGTAATATCATATAGAATAATATCATATAGAGTAATATCATATAGAGTAATATCATATAGAATAATATCATATAGAGCAATATCATATAGAACAATATCATATAGAATAATATCATATAGAGTAATATCATATAGAATAATATCATATAGAGCAATATCATATAGAATAATATCATATAGAATAATATCATATAGAGCAATATCATATAGAGTAATATCATATAAAGTAATATCATCTAGAATAATATCATATAGAGTAATATCATATAGAGTAATATCATATAGAATAATATCATATAGAGCAATATCATATAGAACAATATCATATAGAATAATATCATATAGAGTAATATCATATAGAATAATATCATATAGAGCAATATCATATAGAATAATATCATATAGAATAATATCATATAGAGCAATATCATATAGAGTAATATCATATAAAGTAATATCATATAGAATAATATCATATAGAATAATATCATATAGAGTAATATCATATAAAGTAATAGAGTAATATCATATAGAATAATATCATATAGAGTAATATCATATAGAATAATATCATATAGAATAATATCATATAGAGTAATATCATATAGAATAATATCATATAGAATAATATCATCTAGAGCAATATCATATAGAATAATATCATATAGAATATCATATAGAGCAATATCATATAGAGTAATATCATATAGAGCAATATCATATAAAGTAATATCATATAGAATAATATCATATAGAATATCATATAGAGCAATATCATATAGAGTAATATCATATAGAGCAATATCATATAGAGTAATATCATATAGAGTAATATCATATAGAATAATATCATATAGAATATCATATAGAGCAATATCATATAGAGTAATATCATATAGAGCAATATCATATAAAGTAATATCATATAGAATAATATCATATAGAGTAATATCATATAGAGCAATATCATATAAAGTAATAGAGTAATATCATATAGAATAATATCATATAGAGTAATATCATATAGAGCAATATAATATAGAATAATATCATATAGAGTAATATCATATAGAGCAATATCATATAGAGTAATATCATATAGAATAATATCATATAGAATAATATCATATAGAATAATATAATATAGAGTAATATCATATAGAGCAATATCATATAGAGTAATATATAAAGTAATATCATATAGAATAAAATCATATAGAGTAATATCATATAGAGCAATATCATATAAAGTAATAGAGTAATATCATATAGAGCAATATCATATAGAGTAATATCATATAGAGTAATATCATATAGAGTAATATCATCTAGAGCAATATCATCTAGAATAATATCATATAGAGTAATATCATATAGAACAATATCATATAGAGCAATATCATATAGAACAATATCATATAGAGTAATATCATATAGAATAATATCATATAGAGCAATATCATATAGAATAATATCATATAGAATAATATCATAGAATAATATCATATAGAGCAATATCATATAGAGTAATATCATATAAAGTAATATCATATAGAATAATATCATATAGAATAATATCATATAGAGCAATACATATAGAGCAATATCATATAGAATAATATCATATAGAATAATATCATATAGAGTAATATCATATAGAGTAATATCATATAGAATAATATCATATAGAGCAATATCATATAGAACAATATCATATAGAATAATATCATATAGAGCAATATCATATAGAGTAATATCATATAAAGTAATATCATATAGAATAATATCATATAGAATAATATCATATAGAGTAATATCATATAGAGCAATATCATATAAAGTAATAGAGTAATATCATATAGAATAATATCATATAGAGTAATATCATATAGAATAATATCATATAGAATAATATCATATAGAGTAATATCATATAGAATAATATCATATAGAATAATATCTTCTAGAGCAATATCATATAGAATAATATCATATAGAATAATATCATATAGAGCAATATCATATAGAATAATATCATATAGAATATCATATAGAGCAATATCATATAGAGTAATATCATATAGAGCAATATCATATAAAGTAATATCATATAGAATAATATCATATAGAATAATATCATATAGAGTAATATCATATAGAATAATATCATATAGAATATCATATAGAGCAATATCATATAGAGTAATATCATATAGAGTAATATCATATAGAATATCATATAGAGCAATATCATATAGAGTAATATCATATAGAGCAATATCATATAAAGTAATATCATATAGATTAATATCATATAGAATAATATCATATAGAGTAATATCATATAGAGCAATATCATATAAAGTAATAGAGTAATATCATATAGAATAATATCATATAGAGTAATATCATATAGAGCAATATCATATAGAATAATATCATATAGAGCAATATCATATAGAATAATATCATATAGAGTAATATCATATAGAGCAATATCATATAGAGTAATATCATATAGAGTAATATCATATAGAATAATATCATATAGAATAATATCATATAGAATAATATCATATAGAGTAATATCATATAGAGCAATATCATATAGAATAATATCATATAGAATAATATCATATAGAGCAATATCATATAGAATAATATCATATAGAGTAATAGAGTAATATCATATAGAGTAATATAATATAGAGCAATATCATATAGAATAATATCATATAGAGTAATATCATATAGAGCAATATCATATAGAGCAATATCATATAGAATAATATCATATAGAATAATATCATATAGAGCAATATCATATAGAGTAATATCATATAGAGTAATATCATATAGAGCAATATCATATAAAGTAATAGAGTAATATCATATAGAGTAATATCATATAGAGTAATATCATATAGAGCAATATCATATAGAATAATATCATATAGAATAATATCATATAGAGCAATATCATATAGAATAATATCATATAGAGTAATATCATATAGAGCAATATCATATAGAATAATATCATATAGAATAATATCATATAGAGCAATATCATATAGAATAATATCATATAGAGTAATATCATATAGAGTAATATCATTGTTACAACCCTGGCTCTGGGGATGCAACATAGGACACAAAGACAGAAATCTGCCAATCAAAATAAAGTTTATTTAATATAAAAGAAAAAGGGGACTGTAAAAGTAAAAACACAGCTACTGAGGTGCCGGCTGCAAGACGAGAGAGAGAGAGAGAGCAAGAGCATGCGTCCTAGATTTAAAGTGGCTCCCGCCAGGTGACACCAATTAACCGGTTGATTGCAGGTGATCTACCAGGGAAACTGCAATGACACACAGATTAGAACACTCCCACATAACACTCCCACCCTTATAACGTTGCTATAGGATAACTAAAGCAAAGTCAACAAGTACACGGGTAAAACACAAGCACTTACGACCTTGACAAAGCATCCGCCAATACGTTATCCTTCCCACGAATATGGCAGACTGTAAGGTCATATCCCTGCAAAAACAGGCTCCACCGCATCAAGCGCTGGTTATTGTTTCTCATGCTGTGGAGGAACACTAGGGGATTATGATCAGTGTACACAATAAGTGTAACACTGGATGAAACATACACATCAAAATGTTTCAAAGCAAGAATAAGGGCTAAAGCTTCCTTTTCAATTGTAGAATAGTGCTTCTGATGGATATCAAATTTCTTTGAAAAATAGCACACAGGATGCTCAACTCCCACTGAATCATCTTGAAGAAGAACCGCACCCACACCAAAATCACTAGCATCCACAGCTAGCTTGAAAGATCGGTTAAAATCAGGGGCAGCAAGAATAGGAGAACTGCTCAACAATGCCTTCAAATTGCCAAAAGCCACCTGACATGACTCAGTCCAAACAAAAGGAACCTTGGGACTAAGCAGGTTAGTTAAAGGTGTAGCAACAGTGGCGAAATTTTTGCAAAAACTCCTATAGTATCCTGCCATACCCAGGAAACGTTTTAGTTCCCGCCGAGATGATGGTACAGCAAAGTTCACGATGGCCTCCACTTTTGCTCCTATTGGAGACACATGACCATGGCCAACAACTTTGCCCAAATAAGTTACTGTGGCCTGCCCAAACTCATACTTGGAGAGGTTCAAGGTCAAATTTGCAGCCTTTAACCGTTTGAACACATCCCCAAGCTGGGCCAAATGTTGAGACCAGGTAGAACTATAAATAACCAAATCGTCAAGGTAAGCCTCACATCCTGCAACTCCTTCCAACACCTTATTCACCAGACGCTGGAAAGTGACAGGTGCATTTCGCATTCCAAATGCCATAACGTTATAATGGCAGAAGTTATCCGGCGTCACAAAAGCAGAGATCTCACGGGCTCGCTGGCTAAGTGGAACCTGCCAGTAGCCTTTTAAAAGATCTAATTTTGAAACAAAGGATGCAGAACCAACTTGATCAATACAGTCATCTAGCCGTGGAAGAGGATAGGAGTCAGGCTTTGTGATTGCGTTTACCTTACGAAAATCGGTACAAAACCGAAGCGAACCATCATGCTTCTCAACTAATATACATAGTGAACTCCAAGCACTAAAAGTTGGTTCAGCTATGTTATGTTCTAACATATACTCTATCTCTTTGCGCAAAAGCTGACGTTTAACAGGATTCACCCTATACGGGTGCTGCTTAATAGGGTTAGCTTGGCCTACATCAATGTCATGCTCTAGCACATTGGTACAAGATGGAACATCAAAGAACAAAACCAAATATTGACCAATAAACTGAATAACATCAGCGCGCTCAGAAAAATTTAGATACGACAAATGAATGTCTAAATCAGCCAGAATTTCAGAATTTGGCAATCTACTCTGAGCAATCTCAGAAACAACACTTCCTTCTCCCATCTCAGTAGATGGAGCATTCAGTGCCGCCAAAACCTTGACCTCTGTAGACGCTGTTTGGTTACGGTCAAAGTAAGGCTTAAGCAAATTTACATGGCACATTCGGGTTTTCCTTTTACGATCTGGAGTCTTAACCAAGTAGTTACACTCACCAATTTTCCGATCAATAGTATACGGACCACCATATTGGGCCTGCAACGCAGAACCCAGTATTGGTAAGAGCACCAGCACTTGGTCTCCTGAACGAAACGCACGATGTTTAGCCTTTCGATCATACCAAGTCTTCATCTTCTCCTGAGCTGCTTTCAAATTTTCTTTGGCGAGTTCACAGGCTCTACTAAGCCGGAGACGAAAATTAGACACATAGTCCAAGAGGTTAGTAGGAGTAGAATGCTCAACATCTAACCATTTCTCCTTTACCAATTTCAAGGGCCCCCTCACAGTGTGACCAAACACAAGTTCAGCTGGACTGAAACCAAGGGACTCCTGAACCACCTCTCTAACTGCGAAAAAGAACGCCATCATCCCAGTCTCTCTCAAACTCTTTGCAGTAGGTCTTCAGCATAGTCTTGAGAGTTTGATGGAATCTCTCAAGTACACCTTGAGACTCTGGATGATACGCAGATGAAATGTTATGCTGGATAGACAACTGCTTTAACACCTGGGAGAAATGGCGAGACATAAAATTAGACCCTTGATCAGACTGAACAACTCTTGGTAGTCCAAACACTGTGAAAAACTTAATAAGGGCTTTGGAAATGGCAGGAGATGTAATCTTGCACAAAGGAACAGCTTCAGGAAATCTGGTGGCGGCACACATAACTGTGAGAAGATATTGATTACCTGACTTGGTACGGGGAAGAGGTCCAACACAATCAATCAAAACATGTTCAAATGGCTCTCCAATGGCAGGAATAGGATGTAATGGAGCTGCAGGAATAGACTGGTTAGGTTTGCCCACAACCTGACAAACATGACATGATCTACAATACTGAGCCACATCGAACCTCACCCCAGGCCAGAAAAAATGCCTTAACACACGATCCAGAGTTTTCCTGACCCCCAAGTGGCCAGACAGACAATGATCATGGGCGAAATACAATATGTCAGATCGATAAATTCCTGGAACCACCACTTGAAACACACTACTCCAGTCATCCTCATGTGGTAATTTTGGATCTGACCACTTTCTCATCAAAACACCATCACTAATATAATAGCCAGAAGCAGCATTTGATAATTCTTCATCAGACACTACATCTTCAAACATGGGTGACAGAGTGGGGTCTTGTTTTTGCTCAAGTATTAACTGTTCACGAGAGGGAAACATCTTTCCACTCTCTCTCAAGTTCATGTCACCTTGGGCCATGAAAATATCATAAAGTGGCACCACCAATTGACTGCTGGAATATGTGTCTTCAGCTTGCCTCTTAGCAGACATGGCACAAGTAGTTGTACAAACAGGAAAAGTTTCTGGAAATGCCAATTCAAGTTCATCTGGACCATCTGACTTGAGGACAGTAGAGATTACTTCAGGGACAGCTAGCACTTTCCCACCAGCTAAATCATTCCCTAGAATAAAGGACACGCCATCTATGGGAATCTGGGAACAAAGTGCAACAACAACATCCCCAGAGATTAAATCTGATTGGAGATTAATGCTATGTAAAGGCATAGACAAAAATCCTCCACCAAAACCTTTAACAATTACCTCTGAACCTTGAGCTGACTTTTCATTGAAGGGCAAGACATCACGTAAAATCACAGATTGAAAAGCTCCTGTATCTCTCCAGATCTTGATAGCTTGCCTGTGTTCAGGGTCAGAAGACAAATACACAAAACCATCCATCAAAAATGATGATGAGCCAGCTAACTCAGCTTTCTTGCATGAAACCTTAGCAACTGAAGATGCCAAAGGAAGGCTTGGCACAGGACTTACAAATGCTACAGTCTTTGCAGATTTCTGTTTCTCACTCAGAAAAGGACAATCTGCGATAAGATGGCCTGGTCTCTTACAATAAAAACAAGCCCTTTCTAAAGTCAAACCATCATTAGTCATCTTCTTAGCAGGTGATGAGGCAAAGGGCACAGACCTTACAAACCGAGACCTATTGTACTTACTCTGTTCCTGAACCTCAGCCTGTTTGTCACCAAACTGTACCTTATGGGTTAAGACAAACTCATCTGCCAAGATTGCAGCTTGTTCTAAAGTCACTGCCTTCTGCTCATTCAAATAAACAGACACTACATCAGGAAGACAGTTTTTAAATTCTTCAAGCAAAATGAGTTGTCTAAGATGTTCCTTACTTTCTACCTTCTGAGACGTACACCACCGATCAAACAGATTCTCCTTCTTTTTTGCAAACTCAACATAAGTGACATGAGCAAATTTGGTACAACTTCGAAAGCGCTGGCGGTAAGCTTCAGGAACCAGCTCATATGCCTTCAATATAGCTGCTTTAACCTCATCATAATTAGCACTCTTCTCAAGGCTTAGAGCGGAATAAGCTTCCTGAGCTTTACCCACCAAGATACTTTGTAAAAGCAAAGTCCACACAGTTCTAGGCCAATTTGATGTGATTGCCACCCGTTCAAAATGAGAAAAATATCGGTCAACATCTTTCTCAGAAAAAGGAGGTACCAACCTAATGTGTCTACCAACATCAAATGGAGAAACATCACCTCTTGGAGTTAAAGTAGCAGTTTTTAATTCCAACTCTTTAAGAAACTGTTCATGTTCGAGATACATTTGTTTCTCTCTTAGTTTACTATTAACATCTAGCTGTTTCTCCTGGAAAGCTAGCTCTCTGAGCCGAAGCTCAATTGCAGCTTCAGACAAAGGAGCAGTCATGGATTGTGGGGAAACCTGCTTAACTTTTAAGACACCATTATCAATCAAAACACTTCTAATGATTTCCTTCACACTATCCTTCAGCCGCTTCTCACTACTTATGATGGGAATATCATAATGAGAGGACAACTGCAAAAGTTGATCCTTTGTAAAACTCTCAAATAACTCTTCTGAAGGTTCCTTTAGGAAGTCTTCTAAAGAAGTCATTACTAAACTCAACACGAACTACACTTAAGTAGTAACACTACTTCCTACACAGAAGTTCAGCCGACACAACAGGTCCAATAGCACACAGCTACAAAAGCAGCAAAAATGCTCTCAAATAAAACTTTTAAAGCTTTAACCAGAAGTAGAACTAACCCAAACACAGAAGATTACTCACCCCAAGCAATTACAAATATCTAAAGACAATACTGGGCATTAGTCTATACTAAAGTCCACAAAGGAACTTCACACAAACACTGCTAACACACTAAAGTTAGGATCATGGACCCAATAAACACTACCTCAAAAAAAAGTGTTTAACTCACCTAACTTAAGTATTCCTCTTTCACTTCCATCAAAAAAGTGAGCATGGTTGCTGAGCTCAAAACACAATACAAAACACATGAGATACACCCGGATACCTGCCTAACATTTCTAACTCCTATCTGTCTTCTGAGGTGTACCGGGCACGAGGCGACTTTAAAAGCAAAAACTCAGCAGCTGTGAACCAATTAATCAATGGTCACAGTTCTGAAATGCTTACCCCCGACAGAGAACAAGTCTCCACCCAGAATAACCTCGAAAACAAAAAAGGAAAAATAACAAAAGAGTGAACCGATGGAAGGATTGAATAATCAACCCAGCTGGAACTCTCACCCTTCCTAACCGGGAAAACTCATGCATATATTCAAAAATACTCAAACAACCATACTCACCAAATGATCTCAATCAAAGGGAATAAACAAAACAGTCCCCAAAATAATCAAAAGAAACAAATACTTTTTACCAACCAAATTGGACGAGCCCCCATTATGTTACAACCCTGGCTCTGGGGATGCAACATAAAGGACACAAAGACAGAAATCTGCCAATCAAAATAAAGTTTATTTAATATAAAAGAAAAAGGGGACTGTAAAAGTAAAAACACAGCTACTGCAGTGCCAGCTGCAAGACGAGAGAGAGAGAGAGAGAGCAAGAGCATGCGTCCTAGATTTAAAGTGGCTCCCGCCAGGTGACACCAATTAACCGGTTGATTGCAGGTGATCTACCAGGGAAACTGCAATGACACACAGATTAGAACACTCCCACATAACAATCATATAGAGCAATATCATATAGAGCAATATCATATAGAGTAATATCATATAGAATAATATCATATAGAGCAATATCATATAGAATAATATCATATAGAGTAATATCATATAGAGCAATATCATTGTGATGTAGAGGCTGAGGCAGTTAGATCCATTTGCAGAGGTTTATTATCACAGATAACTGAAACGAGGAAAGCTGACATAAACTCAAACTTGCATTAGAAGGAAACTCAGGCAGGCACACGTAGAATACTCAGGCTGGCATTAGTTGAGGGGAGATCCAGTAATCAAAGTGAGACACAGGCGAAGGTCAGGGCAGGCTGCGAAGGTGCGATAGTTCATGAAACAGTCCAGGTCAGAGATCGAAGGTCCAGAGAAACGTGCGACACAGACGAATAGGTAAATCAATACTTCACAGAGAACAAAAGAGTAAGCAGTCCATATAAAGGGAGGATAAGGAGCAACAGGTGAACATACTGATGACAGGGGAATGCAACAGGGCTGGCAAATGATGAGTGCAGAGATGGAAGATGGCAGATGAAGTCCTAATGCTCAGGGGAAAGGGATCGAATGACGCCAGAAGAAGGTGTTGTAGAGCATTCTGTGACAGAGCCCCCCCCCTGCGAGCGGCTCCGGAAGCGAGGTCCTGGAAGTCGACGAGGTCTTCCTCGGGGTCTGGGAGCAGGTCGATCAGGATGGTTACGGTGGAAGTAGGTAAGCAGCGCGGGATCCAGGATGTCCTAGGCCCTGACCCAAGAGCGCTCCTCCGGTCCGTAGCCCTCCCAGTCGATAAGATATTGCAAAGACCCGCCGCGGCGTCTGGAATCCAGCACCTCTCGCACCCGGTAAGCCTCTGCGCCGCCGACCTCAATGGGGGGAGCCTGCACAGGTGTGCTCTCCTCCTGGACCTCCTCTCTCCTGGGGGTAACCGCGGGTCTGAAAAGAGACATATGAAAAGTGGGTGAGATTTTGTAATGAGCAGGGAGAGCCAATCGAAAAGATACGGGAGAGATTTGGCGCAGAATTTTAAATGGTCAGATGAACCGGGGGGATAGCTTCTTGCTTTGGAGCTTCAGACGCAAGTCTCGGGTGGAGAGCCACACCCACTGGCCGGGACGATACTGGGGGCCGCTACGCCTTCTCCGATCCGCATAGTGCTGATAGTGGCGGATGGCACGCTGCAAATGGACATGAGCAGTATCCCAGGTGGCTTCACTACGACGGAGCCAGGTATCCACTGCTGGGAGGTCAGATGGTTCTCCTGTCCATGGGAATAGGGGAGGCTGGAACCCCAAAACACATTGAAAGGGAGTCAATCCTGTGGCCGGTTTAAGCAGGGAGTTCTGAGCATACTCTGCCCAGACCAGAAAGCGGCTCCAGTCCTGCTGATTTTGGTGGCAATAAGTCCGCAGGAAACGAGTGAGGTCTTGGTTAAGCCGTTCAACCTGCCCGTTGGCCTGAGGATGGTATCCAGAGGTGAGGCTAACGTTGATTTTGAGCTTGGAGCAAAGTTCCCTCCAAACGCGAGAAGTAAACTGCGGACCTCGATCAGTGATAATGTCCTCGGGAAGACCGAAGAGACGGAACACTTGATTGAGGAGTGCCTCTGCGGTCTGGAGAGCTGTGGGGAGGCCAGCCAAAGGGATGAAATGGCAGGACTTCGAGAAGTGATCGACTATGACAATGGCTGGTGTTTTTACGGACATTTTCAACTTGTCCCTATCCCTGTCTGTAGTCCCCACATGCTTCAAAACATCAACCATTGTGCCTGTACCGAAGCAATCAAAAATCACTTGCTTAAATGACTGGCGTCCTGTTGCCCTCACCCCCATCATCAGCAAATGTTTTGAGAGGTTGATCAGAGATCACATCTGCTCTGTTCTGCCCACCTCTTTGGACCCATTGCAGTTTGCCTACCGCAACAACCGCTCCACTGATGATGCCATTGCATCTACAATACACACTGCTCTTTCCCACCTGGAAAAAAGGAAAACATATGTGAGAATACTGTTTGTAGACTACAGCTCAGCATTCAACACCATAGTGCCCTCCAAGCTTGATGTGAAACTCCGGGCTCTGGGCTTAAACAGCTCGCTGTGCAGCTGGATCCTGGATTTCCTGTCAGGCAGACGTCAGGTGGTTAGAATGGGCAGCAACATCTCCTCATCACTGACCCTCAACACTGGAGCCCCACAGGGCTGTGTTCTCAGCCCACTCCTGTATTCCCTTTACACACATGACTGTGTGGCAACACATAGCTCCAATGCCATCATTAAGTTTGCTGACGATACGACGGTTGTAGGTCTGATCACTGACAATGATGGTGCACACTCTGACGCGCTGGTGTCAGGAGCACAACCTCTCCCTCAACGTCAGTAAAACCAAGGAGCTTGTGGTGGACTTCAGGAAGAAAGACAGAGAACACAGCCCCATCACCATTAATGGAGCACCGGTGGAGAGAGTCAGCAGCTTCAAGTTCCTCGGTGTCCACATTACTGAGGAACTCACATGGTCCGTCCACACTGAGGCCGTTGTGAAGAAGGCTCACCAGCGCCTCTTCTTCCTGAGACGGCTGAGGAAGTTCGGAATGAACCACCACATCCTCACACGGTTCTACACCAGCACTGTAGAGAGCATCCTGACTGGCTGCATCACCGCCTGGTACGGCAATAGCACCGCCCACAACCGCAAAGACCTGCAAAGGGTGGTGCGAACGGCCAGAAACATCATCGGAGGTGAGCTTCCCTCCCTCCAGGATATATATAACAGACGGTGTGTGAATAAAGCTCGGAGGATCATCAGAGACTCCAGTCACCCGAGTCATGGGCTGCTCTCACTGCTTCCATCAGGCAGGCGGTATCGCAGCATCAGGACCCGCACCACCCGACTACATGACAGCTTCTTCCCACAAGCAATAAGACTTTTGAACACATGATCTCTCACGATCAACAATCAGCACTGCACTTTATTAATCATCACTCTGTCAATATATTCTCCCAATTCAATTAGTGTTTATATATATTTATACCCGTATCTAGTGTATGTGTATTCTACATTGTGTGTATTGTGTACATTTGTTATGTAAATTGTTTTGTGTAAATATGTTGTTTATTGTAAAGTGGTTTATGTCTCGTCACTGTCATGACTGCTATGTTACTCGGAACTGCACACAAGAATTTCACCTACTGTTGCACTCGTGTACACAGTAGTGTGACAATAAAGTGATTTGATTTGATTTGATTTGACTACTGAGAGGATTGTAGTAAACCCCTGAGACCGCGGCAGATCCGTGACAAAGTCTATGGCGATGTGGGACCAGGGACGTTGTGGTACTGGCAGAGGCTGTAAGAGGCCGGCAGGTTTCAGGTGAGATGATTTGACCGTGTTACAAGTGGTACATTGATGGACAAACTTTACGACATCAGATCGAAGTGAAGACCACCAAAAGTGATTAGAGACCAACTGAGTGGTGGCTGCTATGCCCGGATGTCCAGCGCCGGGGGTGCAGTGAACCCATTGGAGTACTCGATTACGGAGTTCGAGGGGGACATACAGACGATCAGTAGGGCATTCACGTGGAACTGGATGTCTTTGCTGAGACACAGTGATCTCAGAGATTATGTCCCACTGTACGGGTGCAACAATGAGAGTGGAGGGCAGGATGGGTTCGGGTTTAGAAGGCTCGCAGAGGCTGTCAAATTGACGAGATAGTGCGTCTGCCTTTCCGTTCTTTGAGCCCGGCCGATAGGTGATTTTAAAATCAAATCTGGAAAAGAAGAGGGACCAACGAGCCTGGCGAGCATTCA
The DNA here is from genome assembly GCA_032164185.1 of Moxostoma hubbsi. Taxonomy (NCBI): domain Eukaryota; kingdom Metazoa; phylum Chordata; class Actinopteri; order Cypriniformes; family Catostomidae; genus Moxostoma; species Moxostoma hubbsi. Next base: position 245,966 of record JAVLUX010000075.1, read on the forward strand.
GACGTTTGGCAGATCTGATGTACTCCAGATTTCTGTGGTCAGTGAGAACAGTGAAGGGCTAACGCGCGCCCTCTAACCAGTGTCTCCACTCCTCAAAGGCTGCCTTCATAGCCAGGAGTTCCCGATCGCCCACATCATAATTGCGTTCAGCTGCATTGAGCTTACGTGAGTGGAAAGCACATGGATACATTTTAGCGGGACTACCGTGGCGTTGAGACAGGATCCCACCCACACCTGTGTTAGAGGCATCCACCTCTACTATGAATTCTCTCTCAGGATCTGGATGACGGAGAATGGGGGCTGTGGTGAATCTTGCTTTCAACCATTCAAACGCCGCACCGCACTCCGGGGACCAACGGAAACCTCTTCCTCCCCCCTGAAGAAGGGATGTGAGCGGAGCCACAATCATACTGAAATTTCGTATGAATCTGCGGTAAAAATTGGCAAAGCCCAGAAAGCGCTGCAACTCCTTCACTGATGTGGGTTGAGGCCAGGCAACAACCGCCTGGACCTTGCGGTCATCCATAAGCACTCCCTCAGCACTGATGATGTAACCCAGAAAAGCGATTCGTGTCTGATGAAATTCGCATTTCTGAATTTTAGCATATAACTGGTTCTCAATTAGTCGCTGAAGGACAATACGTACATCCCTGATGTGGGCTTCGAGGGTTTCGGAGAAAATCCGGATGTCATCAATGTATACAATCACACTCCGATTGAGCAGGTCCCGGAAAATCTCATTGACAAAGGCTTGAAAAACGGAAGGACTGTTAGAAAGTCCGAACGGCATTACCCGATATTCATAATGGCCGGAAGTTGTGGAAAAGGCCGTCTTCCACTCATCACCCCTCCGAATACGAATTAAATTATAAGCATTCCGTAGATCAAGTTTGGTGAAATATCGGGCGGTGCGGAGCATCTCCAGGGCAGCTGGGACGATTGGCAGTGGATAGCAGTATTTGACCGTTAAATCATTGAGACCCCGAAAATCAATGCATGGCCGGAGACCCCCGTCCTTTTTCTTTACAAAGAAGAAACCGGCAGATGCTGGAGACGTAGAGGTAGTGATGAAACCCTTAGCCAGTTGCTCCTCTATGTACGAATTCATGGCCTCCGTTTCGGGTTGAGATAGAGGATAAACTCTCCCGCGCGGTGGCACGGACCCTGGCAGGAGTTCGATGGCGCAATCACCCGCCCGATGTGGTGGTAACTGTGAAGCCTCCCTCTCGCTGAAAGCCAGGGCTAAATCATGGTAAGCTGTGGGCAACTCCTGGAGATATAAATCCTTGGGAGAGAGAGTGACCGCCTCCGAATCTTGAACAGCGGCGCTGCAGTTATTTCCAGAACCCCGGGCAGCGGACCTGCAGTTATTTTCGGAACCATGGACAGCGGACATGCAACTTCTCTGACAAAAGGGTGACCACTGAATAATCCTCCTCTCTACCCAGGAAATTTGTGGGTTATGTCTCTCCAGCCAGGGAAATCCCAGGATCACAGGATGAAGAGGCGAGTTGATAGTAAAAAACTGAATTGATTCCGTGTGCTGCGAGCCAATGCTGAGTGTCAGAGCTTGCGTGGTGAATTGAACCTCTCCGGTCCCCAGGGGGCGTCCATCTAACGCTGCCACTGTCACACGGGGTTCACAAGGAAGAAGAGAGAGGTGATGAGTCTCGGCAAAGGTTAAGTCAATGAAATTTCCAGCTGCACCGGAGTCGATTAAAGCCCTCAATTTCATAACTCTCTCATTGATCTTTAAAGAAATCTCTACGATGCATGAATTAGGAGAGGGTAAACAAGAACTCACCGCAGCGGAATCTCGAGGTGCGGGTCGTACAGGACAGGAAGCCCTCAGATGCCCGGCTTGTCCGCAGTACATACACAGATGGTTGCGTCTTCTCTCTCGTTCAGTGGTGGTGATGTGAGTATAACCGATCTGCATAGGCTCGGGTTCCGAACCGGTATTGGACTCGATATTCAAACTGGATCTGAATGGTGCGCGTCGAGCCCGGATCAGATTGTCGAGACGAATGGCGAGTTCCATGATTTGATTGAGGGTCTTACCATCGTCACGACACGCCAACTCACCCTGAAGGTCAGCATTTAATCCCCTTCGATACAGAAGCTTCAGTGGTTCCTCCCCCCAGTTAGTTTGGGCCGCAAGCGTTCGGAAGGAGAGAGTATGATCTGCTGCGGTGGAACCTCCCTGGCGTAGAGTGAGCAGTAGTTCCCCAGGCTCCTTTCCTCCCGCGGGGTGTTCAAATACTTCTCTGAAGTGGGTAACAAAAACATCATAAGTGAGGGACGAAAGCTGACCTGCTGACCACATGGCCGTTGCCCACTCCAACGCCTTTCCAGTGAGAAGCGAGCATACAAAGGAAATGCGGCTCTCATCGGTGACGTGCTCCCGGGACTGGTTGAAATAAATTTCACATTGCATGAGAAAACCCTTACAGGTGGTAGGTGATCCATTGTACTTTTCGGGAAGGGAGAATCTGGGGTTGTTGGAGGAGATACTCATGCCAGGCGGCGAAGGCGCTGGTGCAGCGGGAGCCTGAGCCTGATTAGCGGCCGCGATCTGCGGGGAGAGCGCCTGAACGGATCTCACGAGCTCTTCGGTGAGAGAGGTTAGTTTGACCAATTGCTGACGATGTGTGGCCAGTTCAGATGCTTGAGAGGAAACCTCGCTGGCGAGGCGGTGAAAGTCTGCTGGATCTTGTGAGGGTGAAGTATTCTGTGATGTAGAGGCTGAGGCAGTTAAATCCATTTGCAGAGGTTTATTATCACAGGTAACTGAAACGAGGAAAGCTGACATAAACTCAAACTTGCATTAGAAGGAAACTCAGGCAGGCACACGTAGAATACTCAGGCTGGCATTAGTTGAGGGGAGATCCAATAATCAAAGTGAGACACAGGCGAAGGTCAGGGCAGGCTGCGAAGGTGTGATAGTTCATGAAACAGTCCAGGTCAGAGATCGAAGGTCCAGAGAAACGTGCGACACAGACGAATAGGTAAATCAATACTTCACAGAGAACAAAAGAGTAAGCAGTCCATATAAAGACAGGATAAGGAGCAACAGATGAACATACTGATGACAGGGGAATGCAACAGGGCTGGCAAATGATGAGTGCAGAGAGGGAAGATGGGAGATGAAGTCCTAATGCTCAGGGGAAAGGGATCGAATGACGCCAGAAGAAGGTGTTGTAGAGCGTTCTGTGACAATCATATAGAGTAATATCATATAGAATAATATCATATAGAGTAATATCATATAGAGCAATATCATATAGAGTAATATCATATAGAATAATATCATCTAGAGCAATATCATATAGAGCAATATCATATAGAATAATATCATATAGAGTAATATCATATAGAGCAATATCATATAGAGCAATATCATATAGAGTAATATCATATAGAGTAATATCATATAGAATAATATCATATAGAGTAATATCATATAGAGCAATATCATATAAAGTAATATAGAGTAATATCATATAGAGTAATATCATCTAGAGCAATATCATATAGAGTAATGTAATATAGAGTAATATCATATAGAGTAATATCACAGAATAATATCATATAGAATAATATAATCTAGAGCAATATAATATAGAGTAATATCATATAGAATAATATCATATAGAGTAATATAATATAGAATAATATCATATAGAGTAATATCATATAGAGCAATATCATATAGAGCAATATCATATAGAGCAATATCATATAGAATAATATCATATAGAGTAATATCATATAAAGTAATATCATATAGAATAATATCATATAGAGTAATATCATATAGAGCAATATCATATAAAGTAATAGAGTAATATCATATAGAGTAATATCATATAGAATAATATCATATAGAGTAATATCATATAGAGCAATATCATATAGAGTAATATCATATAGAGCAATATCATATAGAATAATATCATATAGAGTAATATCATAGAGCAATATCATATAGAGCAATATCATATAAAGTAATATCATATAGAATAATATCATATAGAGTAATATCATATAGAATAATATCATATAGAGTAATATCATATAGAGCAATATCATATAGAGTAATATCATATAGAATAATATAATATAGAGTAATATATAAAGTAATATCATATAGAATAATATCATATAGAATAAAATCATATAGAGTAATATCATATAGAGCAATATCATATAGAATAATATCATATAGAGCAATATCATATAGAGTAATATCATATAGAGCAATATCATATAGAGTAATATCATATAGAATAATATCATATAGAGTAATATCATCTAGAGCAATATCATACAGAGCAATATCATACAGAGTAATATCATATAGAGTAATATCATATAGAGTAATATAATATAGAGCAATATCATATAGAGTATTATCATATAGAGCAATATCATATAGAATAATATCATATAGAATAATATCATCTAGAGTAATATCATATAGAGTAATATCATTTAGAGCAATATCATATAAAGTAATAGAGTAATATCATATAGAGTAATATCATATAGAATAATATCATCTAGAGCAATATCATATAGAGTAATGTCATATAGAGTAATATCATATAGAGTAATATCACAGAATAATATCATAGAATAATATAATCTAGAGCAATACCATATAGAGTAATATCATATAGAGTAATATCATATAGAATAATATCATATAGAGTAATATCATATAGAGCAATATCATATAAAGTAATATAGAGTAATATCATATAGAGCAATATCATATAGAGTAATATCATATAGAATAATATCATATAGAATAATATCATCTAGAGCAATATCATATAGAGCAATATCATACAGAGCAATATCATACAGAGTAATATCATATAGAGTAATATCATATAGAGTAATATCATATAGAGCAATATCATATAGAGTAATATAGAGCAAAAACATATAGAGTAATATCATATAGAGTAATATCATATAGAGTAATATCATCTAGAGCAATATCATCTAGAGCAATATCATATAGAGCAATATCATATAGAATAATATCATCTAGAGCAATATCATATAGAGCAATATCATATAGAATAATATCATATAGAGTAATATAGAGCAATATCATATAGAGTAATATCATATAGAGCAAATCAAATTAAAAGTAAAATTGCCCCAATTGACTTCCATTGTAAGTGTCACACTGGAACACAAACTCTCTCTCACACACACACACACACACACACACACACAAAACCCAACTCCTGAACCCAACCCAACCCCTAAACCCAACACAACCCCTAAACCCAACACAACCCCTAAACCCAACACATCCTCTAAACCCAACACATCCCCTAAACCCAACACATCCCCTGAACCCAACACATCCTCTAAACCCAACACAACCCCTAAACCCAACCCATCCTCTAAACCCAACACAACCCCTAAACCCAACACATCCCCTAAACCTAACACAACCCCTAAACCCAACACAACCCCTAAACCCAACCCATCCTCTAAACCCAACACATCCTCTAAACCCAACACAACCCCTAAACCCAACACATCCCCTAAACCCAACACAACCCCTAAACCCAACACATCCCCTGAACCCAACACATCCCCTAAACCCAACACATCCCCTGAACGCAACACATCCCCTGAACCCAACACATCCCCTAAACACAACACAACCCCTAAACCCAACACATCCTCTAAACCCAACAAAACTCCTAAACACAACACAACCCCTAAACCCAACCCCTAAACCCAACCCATCCTCTAAACCCAACACAACCCCTAAACCAACACATCCCCTAAACCCAACACATCCCCTAAACCTAACACAACCCCTAAACCCAGCACATCCTCTAAACCCAACAAAACCCCTAAACCCAACCCAACCCCTAAACCCAACACATCCTCTAAACCCAACACAACCCCTTAACCCAACACATCCCCTAAACCCAACACACCCCTAAACCTGACACAACCCCTAAACCCAACACACCCCCTAAACCCGACACAACCCCTAAACCCCTGGACCCAACACATCCCCTAAACCCAACACAGCCCCTAAACCCAACACATCCCCTAAACCCAACACAACCCCTAAACCCAACACATCCCCTAAACCCAACACACCCCCTAAACCCAACCCAACCCCTAAACCCAACACATCCCCTAAACCCAACCCATCCCCAAAACCCAACCCATCCCCTAAACCCAACACATCCCCTAAACCCAACACAACCCCTAAACCCAACACCACCCCTAAACCCAACACAACCCCTAAACCCAACACCACCCCTAAACCCAACACAACCCCTAAACTCAACACAACACAACCCCTAAATTCAACACAACCCCTAAACCCAACACAACCCCTAAACCCAACACATCCCCTAAACTCTAAGGACAATTGCATCTAAGTGAACTTCTGGAATTTAATCAAGGATGGACTTCAAAGACACTGGTCACTAATCTTGCAGTTCAAACACAATCACTGTCTAAATACTGACCCTTAACACTTAATAAGTTAAATAATTTTTTTAATCATGTTTTTTAACTATAAATAATTCTTATTTACATTATTCATGATGTTAGCCAGAGGGGAACTGGCCCCCCACAGTGAGTCTGGTTTCTCCCAAGGTTATTTTTCTCCATTAACCATCATCTTTTGGAGTTTTGTGTTCCTTGCCACAGTCGCCTTCGGCTTGCTCACTGGGGTTATTAATACAATTATTATTTAATTATTTTTAAACACGATAAAGAATCATATCTTATCTAATTCCACAACAGGGCTCCAAACAAAAAATCAATTAAGGAGCCACTGGCTCCTATAGGGGGAAAAACAGGCGCCAAATATTTTCATTTTTAACACCTTCCATTCCTTTTCGTCCCGCAGCTCGCATGCAAGAAAAACTGCACGTGCTAACAGTGTAGTCTGTGGAGCATTCTTCGCAATTATGTGATCACGTGCATTTTTTATGCTTGTTACTGTCACCGTGTTTTCTCACACTCTCTTTTTTGAAATGGTTAGTTCCTGCAATGAACTCCGTTTTCCCCGCTATTTCTTTGATATAAACTTTTGTAATGTATTTCGGGAAATGTAATGCAAATTTTAAAATCAAAGGGAGTAAATTTTTACTGTCGCCAATGGCGACCTTGACAGAAATTACACTCGCAAATAAATTTATTTGGTCGCAAATGCGACCATTTTTAGTCGCAGTTTGGAGCCCTGCACAATGATGATGATTTATCGACTTTATAGACATTACATTTTTATCGTCTGTTAATGCTGAACTTCTGTAAAGCTGCTTTGAAACGATGTGTGTTGTGAAAGGCGCTATACAAATAAAATTGACTTGACTTGACATAAACTCAACACAACCCCTAAACCCAACACATCCCCTAAACCCAACCCAACCCCTAAACCCAACACATCCCCTAAACGCAACCCAACCCAACCCCTAAACCCAACACATCCCCTAAACCCAACACATCCCCTAAACCCAAGACAACCCCTAAACCCAACCCAACCCCTAAACCCAACACAACCCCTAAACCCAACCCCTAAACCCAACCCAACCCCTAAACCCGACACATCCCCTAAACCCAACACATCCCCTAAACCCAACACATCCCCTAAACCCAACACATCCCCTAAACCCATGACAACCCCTAAACCCAACACATCCCCTAAACCCAACACAACCCCTAAACCCAACCCAACCCCTAAACCCAACACATCCCCTAAACCCAACACATCCCCTAAACCCAACACAACCCCTAAACCCAACCCAACCCCTAAACCCAACCCAACCCCTAAACCCAACCCAACCCCTAAACCCAACACATCCCCTAAACCCATGACAACCCCTAAACCCAACACATCCCCTAAACCCAACCCAACCCCTAAACCCAACCCAACCCCTAAACCCAACACATCCCCTAAACCCAACCACAACCCCTAAACCCAACACAACCCCTAAACCCAACACATCCCCTAAACCCATGACAACCCCTAAACCCAACACATCCCCTAAACCCAACCCAACCCCTAAACCCAACACATCCCCTAAACCCAACACAACCCCTAAACCCAACACACCCCCTAAACCCAACACATCCCCTAAACCCAACCCCTAAACCCAACACATCCCCTAAACCCAACCCAACCCCTAAACCCAACACATCCCCTAAACCCAACACATCCCCTAAACCCAACACAACCCCTAAACCCAACACATCCTCTAAACCCAACACCACCCCTAAACCCAACACACCCCCTAAACCCAACACATCCCCTAAACCCAACCCCTAAACCCAACACATCCCCTAAACCCAACACACCCCCTAAACCCAACACATCCCCTAAACCCAACCCCTAAACCCAACACACCCCCTAAACCCAACACATCCCCTAAACCCAACCCCTAAACCCAACACACCCCCTAAACCCAACACATCCCCTAAACCCAACCCCTAAACCCAACACATCCCCTAAACCCAACACAACCCCTAAACCCAGCACATCCTCTAAACCCAACACATCCCCTAAACCCAACCCAACCCCTAAACCCAACACATCCCCTAAACCCAACACATCCCCTAAACCCAACCCAACCCCTAAACCCAACACATCCCCTAAACCCAACACATCCCCTAAACCCAAGACAACCCCTAAACCCAACCCAACCCCTAAACCCAACACATCCCCTAAACCCAACCCAACAGAGAGAGCAGCTCGTCTTCGTGTCCTCCATAACTCCCAAAACCTTTACAATAATTTAATATGTTTTATAAGCTGTTTTCCTCATGGGGACTGACAAAATGTCCCCACAAGATCAAACATTTCGTGTTTTACTATCCTGATGGGGACATTTGGTCCCCACAAAGTGATAAATACATGCTCACACACACACACACATCTCTGAGGCTGTACAGAATTATAGTCACGCATGACAATTCAATGTTGTTGCATGTCATTTACTATGTATGGTAACATATACAGCCATATATATTTGAAATTTAGCAATGTCAAAATAAAAAGAACCTGCAGAGTTGCGTTCAAAATGCATGTAAAACATGAACTGCTCCGTGTACACTCAGAGCAACTCCTGAGACGTTTGAGATTGTTTGGAGAGTTCCCACAGACGACACGAACCTTACGAACAGTTTTCAAAATATAAGTGTGTTTCATCAAATGTGCGTCTTTGTGTCTAACAGCATGTCTTGTCATATGTCTCTCCGAAATGTCTTAGGTCACTGCCACTGCGCATGAAATACCTGAAGTATTAAGTGTAGAAAAACACCATTCTAGTGTGGATGAGAGGCATAAATGTAGAACATTTAAGGTGTTTTCAAACACTGAAAATTGCAGACTGTCGATAATACTCTCATTACTGTCTACTTTGGAAAACAGTGAAACTGAAAGGGAGTTTTCAAATATATGAATGGGAATTCCCAGTAAGATATGTAAACAAACGTGTGGGAGTGTGTTTGTATAATTAGTGCACCAGTACACACAACAGCACGTCATCAACATGCACCTACTGAACACACCAACACACACAAGTTTCTGTGAGCTCACAACAATCTTTCCTACAGGTGAAACCAGCAATATTCCTCCATCTCACACACACACACACACAGCAGTATAAATGAGATGTGAGCTGGAGTGCTGCACACATCGCATGAGGAAACGTTGTAGTATTCACACACACACACACACACACACACACACACACACTGCAGCGTTGGTCTTACCTTCGTGGTCACTATACACAGGCAGTCCATGTCAGGACAGAGGGCGATGGAACCGCTGTACCCCCCCACCCACCCCTGTCTCTCCCTCTGCCTGTCGTCCCTCTTCTAGCTCTCACTCATCCATCTCACAGCACACTCACAGAGAGAGAGAGACGGGCTGAGAGCAGCACGAGTGGCGAGAGACAGACGGGTGGGGGGGAACCGCACACGCAGGTGAAACATCAAGGAAATGATGCTGAGTGACTGTTGCCATGGCAACAAACAGCTGTTGCTCTGGTAACTGTAGAGCAGTTGCCATGGAGACTGACAGAGGCTGTTAACATGTGGGAGCAGAGGCACGGTGACGACACGTGTCAAAGTTCAAACTCTCATTCAACCCTCAGAGACCCAGTGTCACAAAATTGAACATTTGTTTCAAACAATTGAATGTACCCATTTTTATATAACAAAAACAATAAATAAATGACACATAACCGTAGCTAACACTCTGTATTATAACATGCTTCATAAAAACACTTTCAAAATGGAAAAAAGAAAATACATCATCAATGGGTCAATGATTGGGTCTCTGAGGTTTAAAGTCGACATGAAATCAAAAGCGCCTTAGTTCATGTTCAGTGCAAGTTATTGTCAAGAATAATAATGTTTGTCTGCACCATTCTGTCAGCAGATGTGTATTCTGACTGGGGTAATGGTGACATAGTCATGTGTCTGTCTGTGGGTGGCAGGTGCTGAGGGGACTAGCGGCACCATGGACATCATCAACCTGGTGGTACTGGAGCTGTTTATCTCCCAGCTTCCTCGTGGTATGGCAGAGTGGGTCCAGTGCCACCACCCGGCGTCGCTGGGAGAGGACTACATGGCGGAGTTTCCGGGAGGCAGCGAAGCAATCTCTTTTTCTCTTCTCTCTCTCCTGCATCTCAAACCCCACCCCCTCCCCTTCCCGCCCTGTTCCGGCTCCCCAGAGGTGGGGAAGAACCAAACCCATACCCCTTCCCCGAACTAAGGGATCCTTCCCTGTGTCTCCCACTTCTCTTGTCTCTCTCCGCTTACCATTCCAGGTTGGCGGGACCGCCCCCATGAGTGAGGTAAGGAGGCTTGGGCCAGTCTGCTGGGGCTGCGGGGAAGCCGGGCACTTCCAGGATCAGTGCTTGGAGATGGAGGTGGCAACACTGGTCCGGATCCCTGACACTCTGCTGTCTGATCCCGATCAGGCAGGGGCGTATCATGTACCAGTAAGTCTAAAAGGGGATACATACCACGCATTGGTGGATTCAGTCTGTTCTCAAACCTCCATTCACCAATGCTTGGTGCAAGACGGGGCATTGGGCATGGATAAATGGGTAAGGGTGCAATGTGTACATGGGGATATTCACAGGTATCCAGTAGTTACCAATGAGATACTATTCATGGGAAAAAAGTATAGATTAGAGGCCGCGGTTAATTCCCGCCTCACCCATCCACTGATATTAGAATCTATAAAGGGATGTGTGGATGGGTCCTGTAGCATGTGGTGTGTGACGTGCGATGCTATGGCTGGAGAGGTGGTGCCAGGGCAATCTACGTCTGCTCCGCACTACGATGGCGCAGGGGAGAGAGTTCCTGTCCTCCGGGAATTCCCGAGGAGGATTTCCCTCTAAAGCAGTCACTTGACTAAACTCTCAAAACTCTTGACCAAGTGATAGTAATCAATGGTCAACAACTCTGGCCGGATGTCACACTCACATACCCATATTTTTCTATGATCAAAGATAGGTTGTCTTGAGTGATGTAGGATACTCAAATGAAAGAAAATACAACCCAACTGTTAGTACCGAAGAGCCGTCAGGGAAACCCTCTTCCAGGGCAGAGGGTAGAGGAAAACACTCAACCGCATTATGGCCCATTTTTTTTTAACCGGGAATTCACGGGGACGTTCGCAAGTGGTGTGCAGCGTGCCGTGAATGTTACTTGGTGAATCCACCAGCCACCCCAAAAGAACCATTGCAGCCACTACTGATAATCGAGTGGCATGAACCGCACGTGGGCATAGCTTTGTATTAGTTCTGGTCAACTATGTAACGCAATATTCAGAAGCAGTCCCCATGCTCAGCATGTAGTGTTGCGGAGGCACTCTTCAGAATAATCTCCCAAGTGGGGATTCCAAAACAAATCATCACTGATCAACTCACCTTTATGTCACGAACACTACACGAACCTGTCTGTCTGTCCTACCCCAGCTGTCCTGAGATTGCTGCGATGGGTGGGGCTCTCGGCTACCAGCTGGGGCGAGCCTTCACCCTCTGTTCAGGTCACACCCCCCTCCAATGGCTCCACTGCATGAAAGATTTCAACGCATGGTGGTGGTGGTGGTGGCGTAGTGGGCTAAAGCACATAACTGGTAATCAGAAGGTTGCTGGTTTGATCCCCACAGTCACCACCATTGTGTCCTTGAGTAAGGCACTTAAATCCAGGTTGCTCCGGGGGGATTGTCCCTGTAATAAGTGCACTGTAAGTCACTTTGGTGGTGGTGTAGTGGGCTAAAGCACATATCTGGTAATCAGGAGGTTGCTGGTTTGATCCCCAGAGTCACCACCATTGTGTCCTTGAGTAAGACACTTAACTCCAGGTTGCTCCGGGGGGATTGTCCCTGTAATAAATGCACTGTAAGTCTCTTTGGATAAAAGCGTCTACCAAATGCAGAAATGTAAATGCATGGATCACCCGTTGATACCTGGCACTTCAGATGTTAAACTTTTATGTGATCCATGGACCAGGAGCACAGATGGCTGCCTGTGGGGTTAGCAGGCAGGATGTTGGGCAGTGGGGATTTGTGGTGATGGGGGCATGGTTATGTGTCTGTCTGCGGGAGAGAGAGAGCGATAAGGCTCGTCTCCTGAGTATCTCCAACACCGGCCTCTTGTTGTAGTGATGGTGGAGGGAGACTTAAAAGCTGCACCAGCTCACCAGTGTGTGTGTGTGAGAGAGAGAGAGATAGAGAGAGGACAAACTTGTTATCTGGGCGGCTGTGGCTCAGGTGGTAGAGCGGGTTGGCCGCTAATCACAGGGTTGGTGGTTCGATTCCCGGCTCACATGACTCCACATGCCGAAGTGTCCTTGACACTGACCCCAAGTTGCTCCCAATGGCAGACTGACACCTTACATGCAGCTCTGCCACCATTGGTGTGTGAATGGATGAATGAGACGCTTTGAAAACCGCTAAGGTTAAAAAAGCACTATACAAGTGCAGACCATTTACCATGATTGAGTGTTTGGATCTACCTGAACAGAAAATAACAGTCTTGCCTGCACTGCTTCGTTGCCCAAGAGAGCCAAAATTGTTACACTGACAAAAGTTTTATATGTTTGCAAGCAACATCTACATGGCAAATATTTTAGAACATTTTACACAAAAGTTATTTCCATCCTTGAATCTGATTGGACAAGAGCTGTTCCAAGAGTGTCGATATCTCGCACCATCAGTACTGGGACGCGTCACTGTTTGTATCACTCTGCATGTGTTTGTGGCGTTTTTTGGCTTTTATTTTGCGCTGTAATGCGACTGACGATGCATAATAATGCAATGAAATAATGACACAACCAAGTCAAATGAACGATAGATGTTTGTTCATTAAAGCTGCTTTTCCAAAAAAAAAAAAAAAGTCCATCATGGAATTAGCGTCTAATTAAAAATATATATATTTTAACAATGGGGCAAAACAAAACAAATAAACTTCAATTAGCCACATACAAAACAGTCAAAAATCTGCAATTACCAGCTGTGACGGCTCAATGCAGACATGTTGCATTCTTTGTGTGCGTGTGTGTGTGTTTTCAGATGATTGGCAGACTGGGAATACCGGCGAGAATGTGTTACTATTCCATATAAACCTGCCTCTCTTCAATGAGTCCTTATTCCATCATTCCAACCTGCTGTTGGGTTGTCACCCTCTCGACATCTCACCCTATTTCATAGTCATTTACAAGTTATGTGTGTTTCTAATCCTTAGAATGGGGCTGTAACACCAGCTAATGGAAACACAGATGTGTAAAAGCAACTAGATATCTGTCTTTTCATGTATCCACATCTGTGTCACATGTGACTGAAACAAACAGCAGATCTGATCAACATTCAGCTGCGGTGTGAATGAAGCCATGAACACACACACACACACACACACTCACACACAACACACACGCAGGCACGCACACACACGCACGCACGCACACACACTCGCACGCACGCACGCACTCACTCACACAACACACACGCAGGCACGCACGCACACACACACACTCACACGCACGCACGCACACATGCACACACACACTCTCACACACACACACACACACACACACACACACACCAGTGTAAAACTGTTCATGTCTGGTGTTTTATTGTGTAACAAAAACATTTCACTCAAAGTTTAAGTTTGTGCAGTTCATCAGTCCATTAATAAACCAGAGTTTTACGTGATGTCGAATGCAGACGCTCCAGAAAGTCCGAGTCCACGGCGTCTCTCCAGAGCAAGTCCAAGTGTGATCGACTTGACACAGTACACACTAATGCAAAGACCACGCCCCAAGTCATGTTGAGGGGGAGGGGCCTCATATGTTAATGATGGTGGGAGGGGCCTGGTGTCCAGTGTGGGATCGCCAGTGTAAATGTACAACAGCAAAGTTCCACAGAACAGAAACTTCTTTGATTTCGGAACATTTCTGGAATGTTTTTAACGTTGTAGATGCAGGTGGCGTTCACACATGACCACATATGATCAGCTGCATCAAACAGTTACAACACAGCAAACGTGACGTCCGGAGCAAACAAACCTCCACACCAGAACATCAGTTCAGCTGCTCGACCACTAGAGGTCCACACACACATTCACTTCCTCTTCCTGCGTCTGACAGTCACTTTCTGCTGGAGGCGGGGCCTTTATGGAACAGATAAATGGGCCTCTGAAATCCTGTAAAACAATCAAAAACAATGTCTGTCAGCTCATGCCTCATCATAAAGTGTGCAATGAAAGCACAAACAGTGTAGAGCAGCTCATGCTGAACATCATACGTGTGCTGCTGTGTACAGGGGATACACGAGTGACACGAGTATGCAAATGAGCAAAATAATATACATCATTTCCAAGACCGGGGCACTGAAGGGGCCAATCAGATTTCAGCTGGTGCCATTGCCCCTCTGGCCCCTCCCCTAGATCTGCCATGACATCATATCCTGGTGTGTTGTGTTGTCGGATGAGCTCGGAGACTAGTGTGAGCGCCCCTTTAGACAAATATTTCCTCATTTTCCCCATAATGCAGTTTCTGATATAAAGAGTGATGCAATGGTCATTCGTTATTGAAATCTATAACGATTAAGTGACATTTTTAACAGGAATATCAAGCGGATGTGTCGCACTGCAGCATCCCTGTTGCGGACAACAGGAGTGATCTCATCGTACGGTGTTTGAGTTGTGCACGGCCTGATCATGCATCTGCACTGACAGACAGGTGTGATGTACCCGTACGACAGCTGTGCGGTGTTGCGATGACCTCGTAGCTGCTGAATCCCACATCAGCCGTCAGGAAAGAGCTGAACTGATCCGGCTTCAGTCGAATACTGCTGTAGTTCCTGTGCGTCAGCTCCTGAACACAAACACACATTACACAAATACAACCACAAATCAAAGCAGGGTGCCCACCACACACAAATCCAAACACACGCCACAGAATTACCGTGAGTCTCTTGCGCCGGGCGTATGAGCTCCAGGGTTGCGGCTCCAGTATGAGCACTCCTCCGGGTAACAGGTGTCTGTATATCCGCTCAAACAGTCTCTGAATTCCAGCGTCACCAAAGTTCAAATGAACCCACTTAGTCAAACTCAAACACATGATGACATCATACTCCTCACACTGTGACATCACAGCCGCATCACTGTCCGGCACATAGTTACCCTGTACACACACACAATAAATATTATTATTATTATTATTATTATAAATAATGTTAGATTAGTTATTTATTTAAAATTCTATCTGAAAAAGCCCCATTTTCAGCAGTCTAAATAAAGTGTGATGAAATACTGATCTGATGCTCAAGAAACATTTTTATTGTTAGAACAGTTAAAAATGCTTCTTAAAGAAGTGAGAAATCCTGCTAACGACACTGTCGCTGGGCGCCGCTATCCTCTGTACTAAGTCGCTAGTACGCGGTCCTACAGATGTCGCTCTAACGTTATTGGTGGACTGCACGTCTGCCCAGAGTAGCTTTTGAAACGCTGATTAGTCAAATGAAGGTGACATCCACATTAATCATGATACAGAAATCAGCGTTTTCCTTTCCAGATCGCTCTCCGTCCACCCGTTTTCACCAAGTTCCCTCGTATGTGAAAAATCACGTGCTGAAATGCAATTACCCTCGTGTTCTGCCACCACACACCAACTCTGAGTAAACTTCCATCAGCTTTGAAGGAATGCAATGTGAAGGTTGGACAAAGTAACATTTATTTGGACATCAGGCACAACCCCGCCGCTAGTACATGAACCGCCAATTTGATTGCTTTTGACTGAATGGATGCCATGACAGCGTCACGTGAAAACAATACATCATCGTTTTCCAGTCCACACTATAACCTGAAGAGCATTTTCAAATGGATCCAATTGAGAGAGCATTTTCAAAAAGGTCCGTTTCCGCTGTCTAAATGTGGACAGAAAGACAAAACATAGTGAAAAATATCCGCTTTCAAACGAAGATATATTTGAGTTTTTTTCTCCCCAATGTGTAACGCCCAGTTCACAATGCGCTGTAAGTCCTCGTGGTGGCGTAGTGACTCAATCTGGGTGGCGGAGGACGAATCTCAGTTGCCTCCGCGTCTATCGCGTCCACGTTATCACGTGACTTGTTGAGTGCGTTACCGTGGAGACGTAGCGCATGTGGAGGCTTCACGCTATTCTCCGCGGCATCCACACACAACTCACCACACGCCCCACCGAGAGCGAGAACCACATTATAGTGACCACGAGGAGGTTACCCCATGTGACTCTACCCTCCCTAGCAACCGGGCCAATTTGGTTACCCCATGTGACTCTACCCTCCCTAGCAACCGGGCCAATTTGGTTACCCCATGTGACTCTACTCTCCCTAGCAACCAGGCCAATTTGGTTACCCCATGTGACTCTACCCTCCCTAGCAACCGGGCCAATTTGGTTACCCCATATGACTCTACCCTCCCTAGCAACCGGGCCAATTTGGTTGCTAAGGAGACCTGACTGGTGTCACTCAGCACGCCCTGGATTCAAACTAGCGACTCCAGGTGTGATAGTTAGCATCAATACTCGCTGAGATACTCAGGCCCAGAATATAACCTGCAGCAGTGCTCGTTGTATCATATAATTTAACAAGACGAACTATCGATGTATTTTAAACTGACCCAGAATGCCAAGCGTTTCTGACAGTTTCTCCCCAACATTGTCTTATTATAACTTCTCCGTCTTGTCCGCACTCGACTCTACCAGTATCTCACTGGAGATGCATGACATCTTCTCTCTCATTGGTAGTCGCTCCCGAATGTCGCTTGTCATTTGCATAAAGGTAAACTTTCCTCAACTTTGTCATTTCACTTGCCACGCCCACACCTTGTCGCCAAAGGTCTCGCTGAAAGGCGCTATACTCTCATTGAAAATGGATGAGATTGTGTCTCTTTATCGCTGTGTGCCGCTTGCGGTGTGAACGGGACTTGAGAGCAGACCGCTCAGCAACAGTTCAAACCATCTTGTTACCCTTAAATTTACACTCTCAAAAAACTTGTCTTGGAAACCTGCAGTCTAAATACACTTCAGTTTAATATCTCTACGGCACGACTGCAGAAGATAAATCTGTTTAACCAGGGTACCTGGTAGTCATTACTGAAATCTGACATGAACACACACACACACACACACACGTTACCTTCAGAAAGGACACGTTGGAGGGGAACAGGCCGGGGACGTGAGGCATTATGGGAGGTGTTGCGATGGGTCCCCTGCAGCGAGTGAACGAGAGAGGAAACCTGGACAAACCTCGAACCCGCTCCAACTGCAGATGCATCAGAGGTATTAACCCCAGCTCACCCCCGCCCCTGACCTCTGACCCTTCACCCGCCACTGCTACATTCTCCGTTTGTTGCGCACTTTCACCGGGCTGCGTTCCGTCACTCTGCTGTCCACGCAACTCTGACATGAAGTGACGCAGGTTCTGTCTTGCCGCACGCACTAGCGCGGCATCGATGTCCACACCCAGGATGTGGTTGGGGCTCCAGTGTTGTGCGATGGAGAGGGTGATGCGACCCGTGTTACAGCCGATGTCGAGAACTTTTTTGCCACGAAACCACTCTGGCCTAAAGATGGCCAACCGCGGGTCTACGCTCAGCGCCGGTGTACGGTAACTGTAGTAATGGCTGTAGTTGCCGTACTGGAACTTGCGCTGCGGCCTATGTTGGTGCTGTGCAATCCTCTGCGCCCCCAAAGGAAGGCATCCACTGGCTCCGCCCACAATAGGAGTGTGAAACATTTGACTGTCTGATTTCTCTCTGTTGGGATGCTTTGTGGGCAGAGTGGGAGTGAATGACAGGCATTCCGAACGGCTGTTGGTTCGTCTGCGCTTCCTGTGTTTGGACAAATGAATGGAAGAGGCGGAGCTGAGTGCTTTGTAATGGGGTTGAGGGGCGGAGCTAGATGAAGAGGGGTGGGGCCATCTTTTTGGCAGTATGGGCGTGACCACTTCATCTCGGCAGTTGATTGACGTGTTGAGCTCATAGGGGCGTGGCCACTCCTCAATGGCCTGGAGTGCCAGTGGCTCTGCACCCTCTGCATGTACGCCTTGTGTTGACACTGACGAACAAACAAGAGGAAACAACAGCCCTGAAACGGACCCCTCCTTTGGCTTTTCGACATCTGAAAGGTCAAGCTGCCCGGCCACGCCTCCAGTAGCGGCTCCATGGTGGCGATAGCGATGTTTTCGCCTCTTCATGAGCGGCATCAACATGCTTGCCACTGCTTTTCTACTGCTACAGTTTAAGTTCAGAGGGTCCGTGATGTCTTTCGGGATCAGAATCTCGACAGGGTCCCTGTTTTTGGTGGGAAGAGGCGACGATTTGGGTGTCTCTGCGTTCAACGCATGATTGACCTCCTCGTCCATCAGGCTGTTAAGATTCAATGGATCGAAGATATTCCCACCCATCAGGAAGTTGCTGGGCAGCACAGGGTCACATTCAGAGTTGGCCCGTCGTCTGCGTTTACAGAGACTTGGATGTT